>JAZAYU010001224.1:0-71365 GCA_038501625.1 Corbicula japonica | reverse complement strand
AAAGAGATTCACGATTTCTGTGACAACGGCATGCCCTCTGTTCAATTGTTGATGTTTACTATCATTCACTTGTTATTGGGCCTTTTTGAGGTATCCCTCGATGGGACGGTCGGTGACGTTTGGGTCTATGATACAAAACCCATACTCTTTGACATAAGGTGTATACAAATTGAACTAAACAAAAAGTTAAATCTTAAAACGGAAATAATCGACTTAGATAAACTAGACGGAATATTGAACAAGCACGAACCGTTTTCTGAGGAACTGCTGTCCGATTTCATTGATCTTGTGTTTGCAGTGCTTTCGAAAAATGTTGTAACCGATGCACTTGATATTAATATCTGGTGTGTGGTTGCTCGTCTGCTCTCAAGGCATTGTATCACAGCCGGACTTCGTTATGGCTTTAAACAAGAGGTGCTGGAGTTTGCCAGTTTGCTTGAAGCAAACAAAGAGAACACACACTTAGCAGAAACTGCAATAGAAATGTACGGCGGTTTGGAGGCATTACAGGCTATGGCCGCAAAGTACAGCAAAGAAATTGACAGTCTGTATGGGATATACGAAAATATCTGCCAAAATTCTTTACTGTTCTACTTTAAAACATGTACACGTTATTCTGTAAAGCAGGAATTCTACTGCCGGGATGAGATTATTGCTGTAGATGGTATTAAGTCTATCGTAAGAGCAATTCCAGAAATCTTGGAGGATAAGAGGTTAGGAACTCCAGAACTTAGACAAAGACTTAAAATGCTTTTAGAAGCTGACAAAAGGGTTCATTTTGTTGAATTTTAATCAATTGCATAGATAGCAAAGCAACTTTAAATCTGACAAATAACAAAATATTGCAGGCTCGGTTTGATTGAGTCTCCAAAGGCAGTAATGGAAGTGCAAATTACTGTTCACGCCGCCGTTAAGGTTCATTTGAGTTAAATAACAGTTGAAAAGCTGGTATCAATTGCCAAAAAATATTTTAGTTGCATTGTTATTTATTGTTTCACAAACATCGATAAACACATTATTCTATATTGTCAGTATTTTCAGATTATTACCTGTTTAGCGGCGTATTATCCCAAGAAAAAAAGAATGCGTTTGTCCTAAACGAGAAAACAATGTTTCGAGCTATGTTAAATAGAATACTAAAAACATAAAAAACATTAACAAACTTCTGATTAAATGTACGGGTGGATATTTTGCAGCCGCCATATGGCACAAAAACGAAACTGATTTTGATGTAGATGATAAAGGAACTTCGAATGCCATCGAACGTAACAGGTCTATTATGAAAACACTGCATTATTTTTATAAATCTACGTCTTACTTCGATTAATTGTATGATATCGATGTCTGGGAAATGACGAACAAACATAAGCTTGCTTTTTAATTTAATGAAGAGACATTTTAATAAGAAATTCCTCTTTAAAATACAAGTACCATTACGTTATTAAAACACTGCTTTAGTGATAAATCCAATAAACATTTTCTAAACAAACACGACTAGGACTGAAATATTGAAACCAGTAGATTATCAGATGCACATTCGTCAAAATGTCAACAGTCAATAAAAGAATATAAGAATTAATAAACTGAAAAATATTAAAAATGCGTTAAAAACAAAAGGGTCCAATTATATCATGTACCTTTTCTGACGAGCTAAGGTATGGATAAAATGTACAAGAGGTTGTATATCTTCATTCAAAGACTGTGACCTGAAAAATTAAGTACGGACTGGTAGAAAATGAACAAGATAATGAATAGATTTGTCAAGCATGTGTTTCTAGTATAAAAAAGGAGATATAACAAAATTTGGCACAGCACAACAATTTTATTTCCAGGAAAGACTTCAATGGAAATGACACATCTTTAGGACAGGCTGATTTAATCACGGCTCGTAACCTGGGTTTCATACCTGGGGTTAATCCTGATGAATTAAAAGCGCTTTTGGCTGCAGAAGAAGCTGCTCATCTTGTACTGGGAAACTTATTAGTCTCCCTTCTCAGCATCACAGAAAATCAAGTGACAAACTTAATTAACTGCGGGCACAAT
The DNA here is from genome assembly GCA_038501625.1 of Corbicula japonica. Taxonomy (NCBI): domain Eukaryota; kingdom Metazoa; phylum Mollusca; class Bivalvia; order Venerida; family Cyrenidae; genus Corbicula; species Corbicula japonica. The sequence continues at coordinate 69,322 of JAZAYU010001224.1, read as the reverse complement.
TAAGAAATATGTTTTTGAAGGTTTGAGTTTTTAAAATAATCAGGAAGAATATGGACCCTCATCTGTAAATTTATAGATTTAAAATTTCTAAATATATGAGCTTAAAACAATTTTAACAGAAAGAATCGTTTGCGACTTAGCTTGTGTAAATACACAAACGTAGATTATCAAAATAAAATCCTTTAAAAAGGAAAGAACGTTGTCTTAATCAAGCTTTACCCACTTTTGATACCTTATATTTATATCAGAAATAAATACGATAAAGTTAACAAGCGAGTCCTGTGACATTCAGACATTAATTTCTATCAAAATATAGGGACTGTTGGTTTTTGGTGATGTAACCGAATAAAAGCAAAAATGATCTTCATTTCAATTAAGTCGGTACGTGTCTCGTTCTTTTTAGCAAGTTTTGTCACGACCGCGTATCTTAAGAATGAGGTCACCTATTTTTATCTGTTTTCCTTTGCCTAAAGTTGTGGATTAACCATCTTAATGGCGTTATGGTTTTTCACTTTTCTGTTTTTTATTAAGAGGTAAGTGCTTTCAAGCCAAATTCTGTGCATTTAAGTCTCCATTTTTATGGGAAAACAACATGAATAAATGTTGATTAAAACATAGAAATTAAAAAATGCCCGTTTAAAAGTCGAAATTAATATGTAGTATAACTAGTCGCATTCGAACATTGCAATTTATGAAAAGAACCCCCATTCGCTATGCAACAAAGTAGAGATGGATTGGAGAGTCTGAGATTTTAAAATTAACAGTGTATTTTAACGGACATTTAAAACAGCGATTACGTTAAAGTTTTACGGTTTCGATTTGAAATAGATGGCAAGGGAATTTTGAAAGCCACCGAACACGAAAATTATGACAATATTGCAGGCTCGGTTCGATTGAGCCTGTTCATGGACACGCCAGTTAGCCTCGGGTTGAGCGCAACTCGATATTTACACCAATAAACAGTACAATTTCGATCCATCCCAAACGATGGTATGCATATGGCGGTGAACATGGAACCTTCAATGCGGTATTTTAAGATTCATACCATTCCATGTTCAGTGGTGTATGGTCCCTAGATAAAAATGGGTTTGCTCTAAACGAGAAAACAATGGGCGGAAATAAACAGAATAGAATTTGACAGGGGATCAGAGAAATCCTTCACATCACAGACATCGCAAAAGGCAAAATTTAAAAAGAGGGAAGTATATCCTAGAGTGATTGAACAATATCCAGATATATATCGAGGGCTCAGTGCAAAACTATTGTAACTCCTTCTTTATTGCCAGGTAGTTACAATAGTTTTGCACTGACCCCTCGATATTAGCTGGGATATTGAAACCACTCATCTGTAAAATATTAAAACTAAAGTAAATTTAGAAGTACTATTTACACAGTACATAAGTATCGTCTTCAACGACCGTTAAAGGACGTAACTGATAACAGCATTGAGCAGTTCTGATTGCATGAAAATGTAATATTTTGTGACCGTATGCGTTTAAATGACTGACAAATAAAGGGCTCATTCTTTTGTAAAATCATAAAGCTGAGATAGCGGAAGCGTATTTTGAACTGTTGTCCGAGGCCGATATTATTGCATGACATTCAATTGATTTTTTAAGTAAACAGTTTTTCTCATAAATTATTTCATCAAAACAAGGTTCCATTCGTTAATGCAGGGAGGCTGAACGAAATTCTCTAAACAGTATAAGGATTTTAAATCGAACTGATCGCAAATTACAATATAGGTCACTGTCTGTCTTTACAGGAATCAGTATATTTTTAACAACTGTCGTCAACTTCTTATAAATATCATTTGTATAATTATTTTGACTTCAGGATTAGGCATGCCAAACATGGTTATAGTAAATGATATAATACATTCTTTTGTTATCGATTAACCAAATACAATACTAATATGTGTTGTTTTATTTGCCAATGAAGTTGTTCTGTTTACGTGTATCCAAAGAATCTGCAAATTGCTGGTTCTTGGCTCGAAAACAAGAACTAGGTTTTCTGATTTACTGCTGACTAGGTATACAATTTACGAGTTTTCGATTTTGAAAATGACAAATTAACATTTATTTACTATTAAACTTTTTAACGGATTAACGTTTTGCCTTTAAACGTTTAAAAATATTTGACAGCTGCGTGGGCGGCAACACTGGACTGTCAATGGGCGGCAACACTGGACTGTACTGGATATCCAAACTTTCTTCTCTGTGGTTCTGACGGAAAGGACTACATTAACAGGTTGCGTAGGATTTTCCTCAGCTTTTTCTTTATTCTTTATACCTTAACTTTCGGCGATATTTTAAAGTTCCTATACGCTTTATATACTCGCGGACAAAAGTCTTGTCCGGTACGGGTTTCCAAAATATCTTATATATAAATATACGCGAGAAGTTTTTATTGCACAATCATAAATTTGGTATCGGTGGAAACAGGACATTTATATACATTCAATGAAAAATGAATTCTGAAATTTGAGCCAGTACTGCCGGTAGAGTAATGTGTTACATTAACTGTCTTATCATTGTCGGTCATCAGGATGACCGACATATTATAATCGACCAAACTTGAGATCTTTAGCCTGAACACCGGTTAACAGTGACTCACGTTCCAGACGAAACGGATAATTTGGACTATGTCACCTGTTTCTAAGACGCATGCAAAAGGATAGTGTATAGGCTGATGTTTGATTGCTTGACAGATAGAGAAGACGTTTACCAGAAAAGACATTAATTGTCGGTCATCCTGATGACCGACATATTATAATGGACCAAACTTGAACTTTGAAAGGTAACACCGGTTGACTGCGGCACCTGACGTGGTCACTTTAGACAAAGCCGATCGTCGAAAGCTTGAGAATACTATTCCGTTCCCCCTAATTGCAAGAAAAGTCTTCTAAATGTTGAACTCGAGCGCAACTCAATATTTACACCATTTATAATATTTGCAAAAGATTTCCGGGGATACCCCTGATCCCAATGTCTGCTTCCCCATACACATGCAATATAACGAATCTGGATTCGGTCTTGGGTTGATACTAAACAATAACATTATTTTTAAAAGTACAGTAAGGTAGACAACACAAGCACTATCATTTCTATGTGAGAGCGTTCTACTAGAATATACTGCAAGATATGCAAAACCAGCCTTTAAAGTAAAGAAATAGTTGTGAAGTATTTTCAGAACAGTGGCATAACGACAATTTCTTTGATCATAGATTAATGTAAATATAAATATTGCTTCTCGAGTTTCTGTAATAGTTTCAGAGAAAATCGTTCTAACTAAAACAAAAGATATGAGCAACATAAAGCTTTTTAAAAGTGAAAATAATAAATGCATCTGCATCCTTATTTATTGTTTACTGGCTTCTAACGCTTGTCAACTTCAAGTTTTACCAGATCTGCTGACTAAACTAAAACTACAATTTATGTTGGTAACGAATACTGAATATTATAAGCTTTGCTTTCCTGCTCACTGTACAAATAAGCATCGACTGTGGAAAGTTCTAATATGTACCTCGTGTTAATGTAACAGATTCATCCAATTCGATGGTGCTTAAACAACGTCATTATTTCTACACGTCCTGAATAATGAGTTGCGTTTACCAGAAACATGAATATTTATATTAATGTCTTTTGCCGATACACGTCAAAATAAATAAAACATCAACCGTTCAACTTTGTTTGCATGCTTTAAAGTAACAGCATTTGTAATGTATATATGTTCTTCTGTTTATGTATTGTATAAACAGAGAAACTAAATTCACAAATGATTTGTCAGATATAATCTACGTGAAATTGTTCGACAGAAAACTCGACAAATCCTTGACTTCCGGTGGTCCAAAAGAAATCCACGAATACATACGTATTCTATTAGTTTATCTGCTAATGACCGACTACACTGCTACTAAACGCGCACCTCCGTCGTTAATCTAAATTTGCAACAAGGCTGGTAAACTGCGTCCCGTGATACATGTATATGTCGGCTTTCTTCTTCTTTGATCTGTGTCCCGCGCAACCTACAAATAAAACAGAAACCGTACGCGTAATTATTGAATCTTTAGTTATGCGCGTGTATTTGAGGTAACATTAATGAAGGTACACAGGTATAATATGGATAAACTTTTATGCCACCGTCAGTAATACCAGGAATCTAGAAAATCAACGGTTCTTAATTTTATTATCTTTCTATCAAAATACTTTATTTCTAAAAACAAATACAACAAGACCAGACCTACAATTGAACATTTTATTACCTACCGAGATCAAATAATTAAGGTTGAACAAAATATTTCAAGCTTTATAGACATACTGCATGTTTTCTACGCAAAATGGAATAATCTTATCGATCTTAATACTTAAAATTAACTTGTTTTATACTAAACATTAATGCTGGAACACAGAAAGACACCCTTCTTTTTCTCTCTCTCTCTCTCTCTCTCTCTCTCTCTCTCTCTCTCTTTTCTCTATATTTTTCTCTTTCTCTCTGCCCTTCCTTAATATTAATGAATATTAGTTTTTATGACTAACAAGTTAGATATTATTAAAGAAAAACTTTAAGTACTTATATATTGACTATAGATAAAGATTGCATCTTCTCAAATATTGTAGAAAAGTAGTTTTAATTGTATATGAATTATGATTTTTTGCATTTTGTGTTATCTAAGTACTGAGAGAATAAAAAGTAATAAAAACAGGAAAAAAAGAAAAAAAAAGAAAATCAACATCTTTATATTTCTGATAATACGAATTCTTCTTACGAGATTTACAAATTGTTGCGCAAAGCGTAAATACCGACGACCGAGCTTTGGATAATAATTCTGCAATTGTTTCAACTGAATTATAGTTTAAAATGCGGAAGAAATTATAATTTTGGTAAAAGCTTTATCATAACTTTTTAACAGTCAAGAAATCGTATCCAAATAGTAACATAAAATCTACAAGTTCACGGATGTAGCTCCGTTTTTTTTTCGATTTAATTAACAAGTTGCGTATAAAATTATTAGGAGAGATTGCTTTTTATGGAATGAATGATTTTTAATCGAATAATAGGATAAGCAAAGCTATAATTTGCTGGAAAAAATATATGAAGTATTAAGTAATAAAAACTGGTGGATTTGCCGACATAAAATAAAACTCAATCAAACAGTCACAAATGTTATAAAATATTAGGATCACATATTTCTATCAATTCAATTAATTGCTGCCGAAAAACTTCATCAACACACCGAAAATCTATTGTTGGGGTAAGTGTACATTATTTCGGATAATCCGAATTTCGGATACGAATTATAAACACTTTTGCATGAGTAATGGATGGTGCGAGACGTGTTTTCTGTGCTCTATATAAAACTAGGAAATATGTAGTTCTATGTATGGAGTTTTATACTGGAGTGTTCTACAAATGATGGACTATACTGACTCGTGTGACTTTAAGGTATTCTCCGATTACCAATTATTGCAATATCCTCGGAAAACGAGAGAACAATAGAAACTTTGAATGTGAGCGAATATCAATCATATCGCCAGAGGCCTTAATATAGACGGTATACGATAATATTAAGGTAATCATAGTGCGAGGTAAATACGAAAAATGGCCGAGGGCGGTGATACTTCAGACTTTTCATTTATAACGCAATCAGATAGATTGTTAAATGAACATCTCTAACAATATGGAACATATGATAGCCAACCCAATACACTAGTCAGAGATGAGTATTCCCCTTGCATTTTATTCTCACAAAAATGTAAATGTAAACCCCGCATCCCAATAGCCCCACAAAGCCAAGCAATGAAGACACTCCAGAATGAGCCAAGGAAAACATATATATCCAAGATTTTATCAATGTGTAACGCAAACGAAATCGAATGGTATAGAATGTATCTGGCACAAAAGGCCCAGACCTTTTGCCAGTGCCCGAGAGGAAGACTGATGACAAGTAAAAAGTCGTCAATATCACCGGTAAAAGAAAAAATGGCAGTTGACTGCTACATACTAGCCTCCTGTATAAACGGGGAGTTTCCCAACGAAATCCAAAGCGTATTTAGCAGATCAAGCAAAACTGTAACAGCGAATACAGAGAACAGAAACATTGACACACGCGGAAGCGCTTGAGAAAATTATTTCCTTTGCAGGAAGAATTTGCCGCATTTCAGGAAACACATAGAAACGACCACGAAATGGTATCGATTCTCATACGGCGTATTGAAGAACTTGAAAAATCGATCACTGTTAATAAAGAACACTTTATAACGCTGGATAGTGAATTAATTGAGTCAAAGCAAGAGAACATTAACCTTAGGCAACAAAATAATGCCTTAAAAGAAATAGTTTAATTAAACAAGACAGAAATCAAGCAACTGAAATTTAGAGTTGAAACTCTCGATGCTTCTGTCTCAATTTTAACAACATACCCCTTCAACCGAGAAAACTACAAGTCACCTAAAGTAAATCTGAATACGAGTGACACTTTCCTCCCAAGTTTTGTCAAGTTTCCAAATACCACCGAGAAATCTCCGGACACCCAGAGAAAACTGTACTCAGAAACAGTTTCAAACACAAAAATACTCTCAGCCTGATGAAAACAACATCGATCCAGGAACTACGCCTGCGCAACCAAAGAAAAGCAAAACGACACAAGATAGTCAAAAAAACGTTATCGATCTGACACTTGTGAACATTTGTAAATTCTGATTACAATACGATATGTAAAGGAAGTGAAGACATGCCATAAGCGTATAAACGCGTACAGCCTATAAGTAAATCGAATGATGATGACGACGATTCTATTAAACTGTTACAAAAAAGACACTCAACCTAAAAACAGAAATTCTTAGCCATAGAGACACGATATGAATAGTACCAGACACACCCAGAAAAAAGGTGAAATCGACACCAAAAAACAAAAAGACCCTAAAAAAGGTAGTTATGACGCCCGACAGACTCCCAACAATAACTACAATCAGCAAACCAATCATCAAGACACACTCGATGATGAAAGCGACTCTGGAGATAAATTTGTTGGCGTGCGCCGACGACCAGTAACACCTTACTTTATTGGAAACATCGGTAATGACGCAAACAATATCTGGGATAAGAAAACACTTTTAACGGTGCGGAATCGAACTGTTAGGCATCGCCATTTTTCCAACTAGGAACGGCAACATTTATGCCCGTGTGAACGTAGAGAAACAGGTATAGTACACAGGAGTTTAACAGACACAGCAATTGGGATCGACCCTATAATCAAAATTGGAACTAGTATCCTTCCATATAGTGACAAATAATTACCAAAACAATGGCTAAAAATCTATTATTAATTATGGTATCATCTTCTCTGTGTTTGCAAACATGGAATGTCAGAGGAATTATGTCCTCAACAATAAGTCTAAGTAGCATTCTAGATGAGACAAAATGTGAAACAGCACTGATAATCGAACACAAGCTCTTACCACACTCTCTGACATTCCTAGAAAGTATATACAAGAAATATAAAGGTGTTACGATAGCCGACAAAAACTTGCACGTATACGGGCAATCGCATTGTGGTAAGTCAGGTGTTGGTATTATGTATTAACAAGAGGGCCATGATGGCCCTTTATCGCTCACCTGAGTGCAACAGTTATTTTTAGTAACAGTGACCTAGACCCAGATGACCCATATTCCAACTCGTCCGAGAAATCATTTGGACAAATATCCTGACCAAGTTTCATGACAATCGGAGCGAAAATGTTACAGCTAGTGTTAACAAGAAAATTCTTTTTTTAGTAACAGTGACCTAGTTTTTGGACCCACATGACCCATATTCGAACTCGTCGGAGAAATCATTGGGACAAACATCCTGACCAAGTTTCATGACAATCGGAGCAAAATGTGACCGCTAGACTGTAAACAAGAAAATTATATTTTTAGTAACACTGATCTAGTTTTTGGACCCTTATGACACATATTCAAACTCCTCCAAGAAAACATTAGGGCAAACATCCTGACCAAGTTTCATGACAATCGGAGCAATAATGTGACCGCTAGAGTGTTAACAAGAAAATTCTATTTTTAGTAACAGTGACCTAGTTTTTGGACCCAGATGACTCATATTCGAAATTTTCCGAGAAATAATTGGGACAAACATCCTGACCAAGTTTCATGACAATCGGAGCAAAATGTGACCGCTAGAGTGTAAACAAGAAAATTCTATTTTTAGTAACAGTGATCTTGTTTTTGGACCCTAATGACACATATTTGAAATTTTCCGAGAAATCATTGGGACAAACATCATGACCAAGTTTCATGACAATTTGAGCAAAAATTTGACCGCTAGAGTGTTAACAAGAAATTTCAATTTTAAGTAACAGTGACCTAGTTTTTGGACCAAGAAGACCCATATTCGAACTTTTCCAAGAAATCATTGGGACAAACATCCTGAGCAAGTTTCATAACAATCAGAGGAAAAATAAGACCGCTAGAGTGTTAACAAGAAAATTGTATTTTTAGTTACAGTGATCTTTTTTGGGACCCAGATGACCCATATTCGAATTCGTCCCAGAAATCATTGGGACAAACATCCTGACCAAGTTTCATGACAATCGGATTAAAAATCTGACCGCTAGATTGTTAACAAGAAAATTCTATTTTGAGTAACATTGACTTAGTTTTTGGACCCAGATGACCCATATTCGAACTCTTTCGAGAAATCATTGGGACAAACATCCTGACCAAGTTTCATGACAATCGGAGCAAAAATGTGACCTCTAGAGTGTTAACAAGAAAATTCTATTTCTAGTAACAGTGACCTAGTTTTTGGACCAAGATGACCCATATTCGAACTTTTCCGAGAAATCATTGCGACAAACATCCTGACCAAGTTTCATGACAATTGGAGCAAAATTGTGACCGCTAGAGTGTTAACGAACTAAGTGCGGACGGACGACGGACGACAGACGACGGACGACGGACATTCATCGATCCTAATAGCTCACCCTGAGCCAGCTCAGGTGAGCTAAAATCATTGGAACAAAATATCAAACTTATTCTGTAGAAGTGACCGCATAATTGCACTCAAACTGAACAGACTGATGGCTCTGCCATTGTTTATATTTTGTGTGTACTTACCCGCTGATCATGACATAGAGAATTATAGATACTATTTTGAATCTTTAGCAAATCTCATAACTTATTATAAAGACGGGTATATTATAGTGGCTGGTGACATGAATGCAAGTATAAATGACAAATACCATGTAAACCGAAGAAAATTTCAAATCTTAGAGTCTTTTGTAAGGGACTTCAACCTTGAAGCTGCAAACTTAAAACATAATACGGACACCGATATATACACATACATACCGTTCGAAACTACACTGTAGTCGACAGAAACATTATAGCGTCAAAACGAATTGGTAAGGAAAATTTACTCACCATTTCAGATCACCTACAAATATGTATAAAAAGACTAACCGACAATGACAATGAACAAATCCACGCAGCGCCAACACCAAAGGTAGTATCATGGCACACGGCCTCGCGTGACGAGCTAGATGATTACAATACGTACCTAGAAATGGGTATGGAACACTTATCCGACCTACCTTTAAATACCGAAAAAAAATTAACGCGTTCTGCGACTCCCTAAATTACATCCTTACTGCTTCTGCTGAAACCTCGATATAAACATCTATGTACAACACCAGGGCTAAACCTTATTGGACCGCTGAGGTTAAGGCTGCTCACACAGAGGCATGAAAAGCTCGTGTGCAATGGCTCAACGTACCACGCTCACGCGATCGATCAGATCCAAGCTATATAGCCTATAAAAGTTCGAAAAGAAAGTTTCGTGCCACGCAACGTAAAGCAAACGATGACATTTCTCAAAAAGGGTTTGATGACCTTGATGAGGCTGCAGATCTTGATATACGATTATTTTGGAACCTAATTAAAATCGTCTGTCTGAAATAATCACTGACGAAAATGTTTTTGCTAAACCCGTAGACATTGCAGACGAGTTTGCAGACCATTACAGATCTTTATACTCTCCCGATAACTCAAACATTAACGAGGATTCGAAGGAAAAAAATGATATTGCCTTTACAAATTATATTGACATATCCTTAACCATGGCGCATCCATGTTTAGATCACGATATTACAAGAAGTAAAATAGGCTATAAAAAAAGTTAAAGAAGCGGAAAGCACCGGGTTATGACCGAATCCCAAATGAGCATAATATTATACTATACGGAGCTGACAATTTAGAAATAACCCTCACAAAAATGTTTAATGCTATCATAAAACTTTAATAAATCCCCTCACACTGGCGGACAGGTACAATTATTCCAATCTTTAAAGGGAAAGGCAAAAACGAAAGTTAAAGACCAGTGACATTATTACCATGCCTCTATAAACTCTTTGAAAGGCTGTTTGACTCAAGAATGATAACAATTTTAAGACACTTAAAGACCCATTCCATTCCCTCACCCTTATGAACACGGTTTTCAATCTGGATACAGCTGTATGACGGCTTCATTTTGTCTCCAGGAAACCGTTGAGTTTAATTTAAACCTAGGAAATACCGTTTATGCTGACTTACTTGACTCGAAGTCAGCCTTCGATACTGTTAGACATAACGTACTTTTCAACAAACAAAAGGTGAAGTGTCACGTGGTAGCGCTTGCTAAGGTGTGTGTTTACTACGGTGTCATAAAATAGTATTTTTCTAAAGCAAGGAACGTTTTCTGAAAATCTGAACTGTATTCAGGTGGAAAATAATTGCTTTCTGGACATAATCTTCGCTATAATAGTGGAAAAAATGTCTATATCTGATGAAACCAGTGATGGATTTATCGTTGTGAGTGAAGGTGAAAGTCAAATGGCGTCCCTCTTGTTTTCATGCAGGAGAAGTCGATTTTCGGTAATCGAAGGCCAAATCAAGATGAGTGGCTTAAACATTCGGAACTCTACCAATCAATTTCAGAGGTAATTGATTCATCACATATTACCGGACTGCAAAGAGTTAGAGGTATGTGGCAAGGGTTAGACAATTTGGAAGATAAAGTGGCATTGATGGCGAATGTGGTACCGCTTAGGGGGAAATGGATTCCCGTCCTCAATACCAATCCACATCGTCTCGACAATGAAAATACCACGCTAGTTAGAATCAAAAACATACCAATTTCAGTCGACGACGGTCTTATTAACAGAGTTCTGACTCTAAAGGGCATAGAAATTATATCAGCATATAGAGACAAACTGCGTATCAATGGTAAACTTACTAATTGTGCAACCGGAGATCGCATAGTTATCGTCAAAACGACAACCCTAACTGAACCCCTCCCCCAATTTATGACCTTTGGGAGGTTCACTGCAAGAGTCCTACATACCGGACAAAACAGAAATGAATTAAAAAAACTCCAAACCATGTTCCAAGTGTATGCAAGAAGGACATGTTTTCATGAATTGCCCAAACGAGTGGGTATGCAAAAATTGTAACAAACCAGGTCACAAGGCTAGTGAATGTCCGGATGAAAGCTCCCCTACAGGAGACTCTAGCTCGGATGACTCGGATAACGAGTCAGACATTCAACCAGTCGTAAAAAAAATTGATCAGCCAGCGCACGGGAAAATCATGGAAACACAGAAACACGTGCCGCCGTCTGATAATCAGAATCAGCAAAACAAGAAATCCTCGCAAAAAGCAAGAAAATCGAAAAATATAACGGGACAACCGGCGATAAGTAGCTTTATGTCATCAGCGACGAGTGCGCATGAAACTCCTCCAAAAGAAAGAAACGTGAAGATCACGGAGAGATCACCACCTACGCCGATTGATGGTACACAAAAGAAACCCAAACATAGTAAATAACTTTTAAAGCAGGTTATCTACAGATGGATATACGGAATATTATATCGTTTAACGGACGCGGACATATGAAAATGGATATTATGACTTTACACCGCAGATGCGGAAAATATATTCACATGAACAGTGAAAAATATATGAATATTAGAAATATATCTCTAAATAAATATAACAATATAAAAATTGTATACATAAAAAGCAAATTAAACAATTGTATAGTGAATATATACAAACACTAAACAGTTACAAATCGACGATAAATGAACTCATCTTTGAAGTTTCAAACTTTTAGGCTTGTTATCACCGGAATAAATATTTATATAAATGTAGAAATATAAATAGATGCAATAACGTGTCTTATGGGTTATGGCTGTGCACGATATATATGCTGTACGACGTCAATACACTCGTTTTATGTAGAATATTCATGACCTTTAATAATATGTTTATGATATTAGTGTCTTATGTATTGCAAATATACACATATATACTGTGCACAGCGTAGACATATACATTTAGACTATGTAGAGAACGTATTACCTTAAATAATATGCTTGTGGCATTTAATGGTGATTTTGTTTTATGTAATAAAATTATACAAAACATGTTTATATGTTGCAATGTATATGTGCATATGTATGTCTGTATGGATATATGTATGTATATGTATGCATGTGTGCATGTGTACATGTTTTTTTTGTTTTGTTCTTTTTAAGTACAATGTATGTATATATGTATGTTTATATGAAAGCACATATCAATATGGGCTGCATTTTGTCCATGTATTTTGATTTTTGTATAACTTTTTGATAATGTATTGTTGCAACCATATCATCAAAAAGTGACGTTTTACACTTTGCATCGTTAAACGTGCAAGGACTTCGCGACCAAGGTAAAAGGCTACGATTTAAAGAATGGTTAGAACAACAGTGTATTGATATAATTTTTATTCAAGAAACACACTTTACTATAGAAATTAATACACATTTAAGATCTGAATTTAATGGCTGGGAACTTTTCCACTCTTACGGTCTAACGAATTGCAGGGGGTTGTTCAATTTTTGTAAAGAAATCAATTGAATTTCATATAGAATCGGTAGAATATGACCACAATGGCAGATTCATTATAGTAAATATTAATTTAAGCAACACAGAGTAATGTCTTTTAAATTTGTATGCACACAATGATTCAAAAGCGAGAAATGATTTCATAAAGATAATAAGTGAAAAAATAAAAAAAACTATCAAGGTTTCAAAATTTTTGCGGGGGATTATAATGACACCTTAGAATCGATTGATCGAATAAGTAATAGCAATACAAAAAATATCCGGTAAAACAACTTTCCATTTTTCTAAAAGAACATAATCTTATTGATATTTGGCGGGTAACCTATCCTGATTTGAAACAATTTACGTGGCGAAGAAAGAATGGTTCTGAAAAAAGTAGGATAGATTATTGGTTAATAGGGAAAGATATAGCGCCGTTAGTCTTTAGTACAGATATAAGACCAGCATGTATTATGTACACTGATCATTTAGCTATATCATTAAAAATTTCATTACCGAAAAAAAGAGGAACAGGATATTGGAAACTAAATAATTCTTTGTTAAATAATAATACCTTTATACAATTGATAAATAATTTAATCGATGAAAAACTCAACGAAATGCAAACGAAACAATTAGACAGCAGGCTTATTTGGAAGATACTAAAATATGAAATCAAACAAAAATCAATCACTTTTTCAAAAAATATTGCAAAAGAAAGAAAAACTCGACTTGAATATTTAGAAAACAAACTTAAACAACTTCAAACGGTCATTACAAACACCGAGGCAAACAGCGAAATACCAACAATAGAAAAAGAAATTGAACAAATTTATAGTTATAAAGCAATTGGCTCGCAGATACGCGCAAAACTGGATTTTATCGAATTTGGTGAAAAAACAATAAGTTATTTTTAAACCTAGAGAAGTCAAGACAAACGCGTAAATCAATAAATACGTTATTAATAAATGGTAAAAAAATTACAGATATAAAACAAATACTTTCTCAGGAAGAACACTTTTACAAAAAACTTTATACTTCTGAAAAAAGCAATGTTAATGAAATAAAAACATACCTTTCTAATGTCACGTTCGAAAATACTCTTAAAACAAACGAAGCTAGCGCTTGTGACGGGAAGATAACATATAAAGAATGTCAAGAAGCAATAAATGATATGAAACTTAATAAATGTCCCGGTTTAGATGGACTAACAGCAGAATTTTATAAAACTTTTTTTAGTAAAATAGGACATATTCTAACTGATACTTTTAACTTATCTTTTGAAAAAGGAGAACTTTCTTATTCGCAAAGACAGGGAATACTATCTTTAAAATACAAAAAAGGAGACCCACAAAATTTAGAAAACTGGAGGCCGATAACTTTATTAAACAACGATTATAAAATATTAGCTAGGGTACTCGCAAAAAGATTACAACAAGTATTACCAATAATTATAAATCAGGATCAACAAGGTTACATTAAACATAGAAACATAAGTTTTAATATTAGACAAATACAGGATATCATCGACTATGCAGATACCTTAGACATTGATGGTTCTGTTCTATTTTTAGATTTAAGTAAAGCTTTCGATACGGTTGAATGGCCATTCCTTTTTGAAGCTTTACACTCTTTCGGTTTCAATAAATCTTTTATAAAATGGATTTCAGTACTTTATACCAAAGTTAGCTGTTCAATTCTAAATAATGGTTGGAGATCCAACTTTTTCACAATGACAAGAGGAATTCGTCAAGGATGTCCCATTTCCGCTCTTCTTTTTCTTTTAGTTGTAGAAGTTATGGCAATTGAAATAAGAACTAATAGTCTAATTAATGGCTTTAAAATAAATAACAGATGCATAAAACTAACTCAATTGGCAGATGATACAACTTTATTTTTATCGTCAAAATCTGATATTGATCATTCCTTCAGTACAATAAAAAAAATTCGGTAAATACTCTGGATTAAAATTAAATAAAAACAAAACAGAGGGTATGTGGATAGGAAAATCAAAACACTCGGATGAAAAATATGGAAATATAAACTGGCCAAAAGAACCAATAAAAGCGCTTGGTATTTTCTTTAGCACGAACGAAAAAGAATGTTTCACTTTAAATTGGGAAAAATGTATAGAAAAATGCAGTGAAACTCTGAAAATGTGGAAAAAGAGAAACCTTACTATTTTTGGTAGAATACAAGTAATCAATTCTCTTAGCGTCCCAAATCTACTTTATCGTTTACACTCTCTTATATTAAATAAGGACACATTAAACAGATTAGAAAAAATGGTATTTAACTTCATTTGGAAAGAGAAAATAGATAAAATTAAAAGAAAAACTATGATTGGCCCAAAGAAAAAAGGTGGATTATCAGTTATAGATATTGTATCAAAATATGAGGCCATGAAAATAAAATTTGTTTCATCGTTAAATGACAATTCAGATGCAAATTGGATAGTAATACCTTCTTTCTTTTTAGAACAGTATGGAATAAATTTTCTTGTTTTCTTTATGACGTTCGAAAAATTAGGTGACCTTCCTAGCATTAAACATAAACTTCCTGCATTCTATTCTGAAGTTATAAAAATATTTGCGAACTTCAAAAACTTGAACGAGCAGAAAACCACAAATTTTATAACAATTCGAAAACAGCTTCTATGGGGCAATCGGTTAATAAAACAAAAGAATAAATGCATTATATTTAAAAACTGGATTGACTCAGACTTACTTTTTATTGATGACATCATAGACGAAAACGTAAATATAAACGAAACTTTTATTTTTAATAAATTAAAAAACAAAAGAAACTGGATATCAGAAATAAAAACTATCAAATCAATAATTCCACAAACGTGGAAAACAATAATAAAAACTAATAGTTCTTGTCAAACAAAAGTTAAAACCGAATTAAAGCTTATGTTTAATAAAAATAAAAAATTAAGTGAAACAGAAAGTCGAGAAGTATACCTATATCTTGTTAATAAGCGCTTTATCAATCCTTACATTCATAAATACTGGGAAAACACATTGAAAGAAAATATTTGTTGGAATGATTTCTTCTGTTTTCTGCATACAATAAAAGATAATCGAATAAAAGAATACAAATTTAAAACAGTACATAAAATATTACCAACATTAGAAAATCGATTTGTTTGGAAAATGGTCCCATCAGCAAATTGCAAATTGTGTAATATTTTTGAAGATTATGATCATTTTTTTCTAAAATGTAAAGCTCTAGATATTTTTTGGAAAAATATTCAAACTGCTTTTGAACTTTGTGGCTTTTCGAAAAATATGTGTGTTCTGAAATACATTGTATTGTTCTATAAAAATCCAAAAGAATACACAGATGTTAATTTAATATTCAGCTATATAGGATTCACAATTTATAAATCTTATTTTATTAGTGAGGAAAGAACAGTTGCCATTGACTCACTTGAAATTTTGCGAAAGGAATTAAATATTTACCTTCAATTTTTGAAAAAGAAAGATATACACACACATTTTATCCAAAAGTTTTATAATGCATTATAGACTTTCTCTTGTCCCACTAGAACCAATTACATTGAAATTGATACAGTAATGTTAACAAAAAATATCTTGCTGTTTTATTTAAAATCATCTGTATTGTTGTTGTAAGTTTTGTTGTATATAAATTGAAATAATATGAATTAAAAAAAAAGAAAAGAAAAAAAAACTTTTCAACAAACTGTACGAATTGGGCGTATCTGGCAAACTATGGCGAGTACTCTTAAATTGCTACACTGACATTAAGTATTCACTTTTAGTACATGGGATAAATTCCACCATGGTAGACATTAAACAAGGGGGCATAAGCTCTAGCACGCTCTACTAAGTCTTTATAGACGAGCTATTTTGTAGACTTGAAAGAAGTAAATGCGGTACAAAAATTTATCATATTGACACGAGCTGCCCATCTCTGTCAGACGACATCACAATGCTAGCAATTTACCTGAAAAACCTACACACCTTGCTAATATCGCAAGTGACTACTCTAGAGAATATGGGTTTGAGTTTAACTCTACCAATACACTATTGATCGCGTTTAAGGGCGCTCGTAAGAGAAATATTATTCCGAAAACACTGTTAAACTGGGAAATAACTCGCTTACATGGTCAACTGTAGCTGCTCACTAAGGGGTTACCTTATCCTCTGGCAGAAGTTTTTATCATACTATTAAATATAACGGCACTAAAGGTCGAAGGTCATTGGCTGATGTCGGGGTGAGACCAGATGGCTTGAACCCACTAACCTCGGTTAGCTTATACAAGAAGTTAACACTACCAACAGTGTTATACAGATCCGAACTATAGTCAGATATAACTGTGACCGGACTGAAAGAATTAAACTCTTCCAGCACTTTGTTTGCAAAGTCATCCAAAACCTTTCTAAACAAATTAAATCGTTTTAACCTCATCTTGTTAACTCGGACACAAAACTGTGCCGCGGCTTCATCGCCGATATAATACGTATCGCCAGCGATTACGGTCTGCTCCACTTCTTAAATCAATATTTAACAAATGGATCGTTTCCAACGAAATGCTCTTGGGAAGCAATAGTCAACAACTTAAAGACTAGCAATCATAGCTGGAATATCCGAATAAAAATATCCCGAAATAAAAAGTCTCGGTCTGTAGATTTTGCGAGCAGATCCTGTTCACAAGCGCATTCGTCCATTATATTGCATCATGCCTTAATACAGCATTACTTCGGGACCAGTTGTTAACAAAAATTTCTGAAACGTTCGACAACTCGTCACTGTACGACGAGTGTAGATAGATAGATAAATAGATTTATTTCAGAATAAAATGCATGTCAACATGGTTTAAATAACAAATATAAATTAGAGAGAGAGAGAGAGAGAGAGAGAGAGAGAGAGAGAGAGCATGTTTGTATTAAGTATGTCGATTCAAATAGGTCACCACAAACAACTAACAAACAGAGAACCTTTGGGGATACCGCCTTGGAACGATCAGTGGCAAAAAAATTGCCACTGGGGGTTTAAACCAGGTTCTAGGGTGCACCATCCTCACACTTGCCCCAACAGATTCTCGTATCACAAAACAAGTACAAGTTGTCTTGGTGAAATAAAGACTTTTTGGCATTGATAAGATTCACAATGAGATCAGTTATTATAATTTACATGTAAGTATATAAATATCACAATATTGCCATGTTAAATGCATTAATACCGGCGATGACACAAAAAGGGAAAACATATATAACAATATATCCCTTATTTCAATTGTGGTCCTCAAATATAATGTTAAAGTTTGCAATCATAGAGAGGATGTATTATTGATTTCTAAAAACAGGAGTAAATTGAGCATGGGTAAAAATTAAGTCTAAAATTTGCAAAAAGTTATAACAATATACAGTTTGTCATTTTTATAGGTATTATTATATATCTAATAAATGTAACCAATCGACAATCTGCATTGGTACCACGTGACCGTCCAATATATTCCCGTATTGGATCCAAAAAAAATATACTCAACAAAAATAAAAAGTATCCACTTTCCTGTCTTCAATTTTGTAAAATTTTAAATTGAAAACTCAAACACCTATATGTGACAAATTTTGCATTTCTGTTATCATTACAAAGAGATAAAGTTTTCTTGAAAATCTGCAGCCACAACTTAGTTATCTTTCCTTTTGTTATAATGAGGATTCCAGAAAAAAAATCAGTAGTTCTTAAAATTATTTACATTTATTTAAATTGAATCAGTCTCTCCACCTCTTGTGATCAATAAAATCACAAAACATTCATCAATAAAACAACTAGTCTTCGACAAACAACGCTAGAAATTCCAACCATTGCCAATTACCTCCCTTTTAATTGAATATGTAGTGTTTTGTAATTCATTATTAATTGTTCTTCGACTGGCAGTTGCTTAGTTCTTCTTGTGGAAGATTATGTTCATGAACAACTAAACTTAAAAACAACTGAGATTAACTATCAAAACACCATTCAAAGCGTTCGTGATTAAATGAAAATGTGTTAAGGAGAATATAAGCATAAAAAGTGGATACTTTTTATTTTTGTTCAGTATATATTAATTTCGTATTGGACGGTTAGGTACATGTGCACTAAAGATATATAATAATAAGGTTATTATACATTTAACTGTACAATACGGGAATATATTTGGCTCGTCCAATATGACTTTTCGAGCTTTGTACTCGTCCAAATATATGCCCGTCTTGTACAGTAAAATGTATAATAACCTATAAGTATTGAAAATACATTATATTAAAACTCTGTATACATGTGTTTCCTTACAACTAATTTAAAAACTGCAAGTTTGTTGATATTTTTGACAGAAGAAGGTTGAGTGTTCCAGAGTTTGCATCCGTTATAAGAAAACGATTTCATGCCAAATCCTTTAACTTTGGGAATATTGTAACAGCCAGTTTCTCTAAATCTTGTATTGTATGAATGAACAGAAACAGCTGGAATAAAAGGTTCATTTAAGTGTTCAGGAGCAATATTATGTTTAACTTTAAAAACGTAACTTAATGTAATAGAATCAACTCTTTTCTGAACAGGTAACCAGTAAAGGCGATTAAAATGGGTCACATATAAATGAGTTCTAGAACCCAATTTTAAAACAAACGTAATGCATTTATTTTGCGTAATTTGTATTCTATCTTTACACTTTTAAGCTCACCTGAGCTGGCTCAGGGTGAGCTATAAGGATCGATGAATGTCCGTCGTCCGTCCACACTTAGTTCATTAACACTCTAGCGGTCACATTTTTGCTCCGATTGTCACAAAACCCAGTCAGGATTTCTGCCGCAGTAATTTCTCGGACGAGTTCGAATATGGGTCATCTGGGGTCAAAAACTAAGTCATTGTTTCTAAAAATATAAAATCTTGTGCAGGCTGTAAATTTGTTAATTCTCGTTGGATTTCAAAATAACCTTGCAGAAATGTTTAAAATGACAAGGCGGTTTGTCACACACCATACACTTTCCTGTTGGTGCAAGGTCAAGGTCACTTTTACTAAAAAAGAATTTTCTTGTTAACACTCTGGTGGTCAAATTTTTGCTCCGATTGTCACAAAACTTGGTCAGGACTTGTCTTCCAGTAATTATTCGAAAACGGGTCATTTGGGGTCAAAAACTAGGTCACTGTTACTAAAATTAGACAAAATCTTGTGCATGCTGTAAATTTGTTATTTCTCATTAGATTTCAAAATAACTTGGCACAAATGTTCACAACGACAAGGCGGTTTGTCACATACCATACCCATGACTTTTGGTCCACATTCAAGGTCACTGTTACTAAAAATAGAATTTTCTTGTTAACACTATAATGGTTACATTTTTGCTCCGATTGTCACGAAATTTGGTCAGGACGTGTGTCAGGATATGGGTAAGCTGGGGTAAAAAACTTGGTCATTGTTACTAAAAATAGAAAACATCTTGTGCAAGCTTTAAATTTGTTACTTCTCATTCGATTTCAAAATAACTTTGCACAAATGTTCACCATGACAAGGCGGTGTGTCGAGTACAATACCAATGCCTGTTGATCCAAGGTCAAGGTCACTGTTACTAAAGATAAATTTTCTTGTGAACACTCTAGTGGTAACATTTTTGCTCCGATTATAACGAAAATTGGTCAGGACATAATCTCCCAGTTATTACTAGGACGAGTTCGAATATGGGACATCTGGGGTCAAAAACTAGGTCACTGTTCCTAAAAATAGAAAAATCTTGTCCGGGTTATATATTTGTTATTTCACAGTGGATTTCGAAATAATTTGGCTCAAATGGTTACCATGACAAGGTGTCGTGTCTCGAACAATACCCATACCTGTTTGTCCACCACGTCCATAATAACTTTGTTGTACTCGGGTGAGCGATAAAGGGCCATCATGGCCCTCTTGTTTTGTGATACTATGGAACCAGAAACAACAAGCATAGTTAAAATGACACTGTATTAGACAAGAAACAAGTAGTTTTCTAGTATGCAAGGTTAAGAAAGATTTTTTCCTGTATAAAAATTTCAATCTTGAGCTAGCCTTTTTAATTATTTCATTTGCCATAGATTCACGAGAAAGATGTTGATCAAGAGTTGCACCTAAATAGTTCACAGAGTTAGAGGATTTGATTTTTGTTCCATTACATGAAATGTCCAAATCTGAGCCTGTCAATTTTAGATTTGGAGACATACAAAATGGATTTAGTTTTATCAAGATGTAGGGATAATGTGTTATCTACTAACCAATGACTAACAAATTCAAGGTCTTTGGACAGAGCAGCTTTAATGTGGTCTATGTTTTTACCTGACACTAGAATAGCTGAGTCATCGGTATAAAGTAATAACTTGTTTTTCACCACAGCGGACATATCATTAACATAGATTGAAAATAAAAGTGGGCCAAGAATGGAGCCCTTTTGGCACGCCACATGTTATTGCACATGGAGAAGATGAAATATTAGAAATATTAACATATTGTAATAGGTCAGATAAACAGGATCGAAACCAATTTACAATGCCCGTACTAAAACCAATAGTCTGGAGTTTCATAAGTAAAATATCATGGTTAACTGTGTCAAACGCTTTTTGGAGATCCAGTACAATCATACCAACCATTTTCCCTTTGTCCATCTCAAATCTTTTAAAATCAGATAAATGTATTAAGCAAGACTCTGTGCTATAAATCCTGATTGTAATTGATATATCAGCTTTTTCTCCGTTAAGTAAAATTCACTTTGGTCAAGAACAACCCTTTCAAACATTTTGGAAATAATAGTAAGTATAGAGACTGGGCGATAATTACCAACATCTGTCTTGTCACTTTTCTTATACAAATGGACCACTCAGGCCATTTTTAAATCATCTGGCACGATGCCTTGTATTAAAGATAAATTTATTATGCGAGTCAAATGAGCAACAATAACTGCAGCACCATCCTGTACAAATCTGGCTGGTATCCCATCTAAGCCAGTGTCTTTAGAATAACACAGATTGTTAATATATTTAAGAACCGTATTTTCAGATACTATAGCAAATGAGTATGAATTTTTAAAAACACCTTTCTTTTGAGTAGAAAAAAATCCACAAACTGTTTACCATACACACCTAATAAAGTAGGCAGTTTAGCTACAAGAGTAGAAGCATCAGTAGTATAAAAACAATTAAACATATCACATATCTTATCTTTATCAAAAAATATTTCTCCGTTAATTTTCAGACCAATATTGCTTTTAGATGATGTTTTAGATTTTTTTAGAGGAAAGACCTTACTCTTTCAACGATTTCCAAAGAGATTTTGAATCATTTTTATTGATGTGAATGGAAGAAGTAATGACACCCTGCTTTGATTTATGAATAAGACTTTGACATTTGTCTCTCAGACTTTTGAATTTATCATTATTTTGATCAGATTTGTTCTTAATATACTGTCGACATGCTCTCTTTCATAAATACACTGTAAAATTTCTTCATGTATCCATTCCTCAGACCTTTGCTTAATTCTTACATGTTTTACTGGAGCTACTGTAACTAAAATGGATATGAAACTTTCTTTAAATATTTTGTAAGATTCAACAACATCATTACAACGTAATTTAGACCAAATTCCAATCAAATGATTAAAGGGATGCCAGAAAGACATCTTTATAATAGGTTTTAATGTAGCGTACTTTAACAGTTTGATGAGCTCCTATACTAGGTCTGAAAACTTTTCAAGTACAATAAATTGCAAAATGATTACTGAAATTTGTTTTCAGAACACCACACTGTACTACTTTATCACTATCTGTGGCTAAAATCAAATCAATTACATAAGATGTAGAAATGCTTGTAACATCTAAAATCAATTGCTTAAAAGTAAACATATCCATGAAGATGTAGAAATTCTTGTAACATCTAAAATCAATTGCTTAAAAGTAAACATATCCATGAAATTAAGGAAAACCTTTTGCAAGTTTTATCGCCGATATCCAGATCTAATTCATAAATACAGGTACAGTTTAAATCACTTTGGCAACAAGGAATTTCACAGCCAGTTTTTTATGGAGATTTAATTTATAAACTTAAGAAGATAAAATGCTATGTTAATTTCTCCCGGTTATTCGTAAAAACCATCTGTAAATTTAAAAAGAAAGGTTACCAACATGATATTTTACAGCACTCTGCAGGCCTGGTGATTAACCCTTCTACAGTTGATCATTATGCTTACCTCTTTGGTTGCATGACGGTGGCAGGGGTTTAAGAGTTTATGAAGGTTTATGGGGAAATCTTTTCTTAAAAGAACCTAGAAGCTCGATTTGTTTCTTTTATCCCTGTCATCGTGTTCTTGCTGATTTTACTCCAGGTGCTCTGGTCTCGGTAAGATCATTGAGTACCCGCCCTTTGGCTTTGCAATGCTATAAAATTCTTATGTTTATATGTTTGTATGCTTTTGCATGCAACATTGTTGAGCTGATGGATGGGTTGGAGTTATTTCACCAAGACAATTTGGACTTGTTTTGTAAAACGAGAACTTGTTGGGGCAAGTGTGAGGTTGGTGCACCCTGGAACCTGGTTTAAACCCCCAGTGGCATTTTGTTTTGCCACTGACCGTTCCAAGGCGGTAACCCCTCTGGTTCTCACTTTCGTGTGGACCCTGATCAGACTGCGCCTTCACGCAGTGTGATCTTGATCTTCACTGGCCGCGTAGGCCATCGATCACACGTTGTCATGATGCGTGACATTTTTGTGGATTTTACATAGTCGTATTAACAAAAAAGTTTTGAGTATTTGGATATATAGAGTATCATATGATTTTAATTTGAAATATGTGTATAAACCGTGACGATTGCTTCATCGGCTGTGTGGACCCTGATCGGGCTGCGCCCTTACGCAGTGTGATCTGGAGCTTCACTGACCGTATAGGCCATCGATGTCATGTTGTCATTATTTCCTGTTGTTGAAATAATTTTAATATGGTTTTCATTAGAAGACTAAATGTATGTATATTTTGGCATCACAATTGTTAATCTCTGACTTAGAATTTCATCCGTAATTCTCATGTTTTTGTGAATTTATTTTTACTGAGAAATGTAAACAAAATTAGTATAATCTTTCCACAGCTCCAAGAATGTAGTTATCGTCAAAACGATATTAATTATGAAATTCTATAAAACATTTACAACTTCCACATCAAACTACCACTTTCAACTTTTCGAAACATGGCTCTTTTTATCTTTAATGTCCTTATTTTCCTATCCCTTTTACTCTTTTTATTCTTTTGAGGTTGCATTTTTATTGACCAGGGCCCCAGACTTACAAATGTTGACATAACCTAATGACAATTGAAATTATGTTATTCAGAGTGCGGGTTAGACTATTTTATATCTTACAAACTAAAATAAAAGGAATTGCTAGCTTTTCAATGTTTGAACTAATGTGTTGGCTTTCAATCATCCTTCT
Source organism: Corbicula japonica (assembly GCA_038501625.1). Lineage (NCBI taxonomy): Eukaryota > Metazoa > Mollusca > Bivalvia > Venerida > Cyrenidae > Corbicula > Corbicula japonica. The sequence continues at coordinate 44,971 of JAZAYU010001224.1, read as the reverse complement.
AATATGTGGAGATGTTCATCCTAATCCAGGTCCGGTGTCTGTTGCGTCAACCGAGTCTCTATCGGATACTTAGGAAAATTTGTGTCAGCTGCTAGAAAACAATCTTTCACTAATCTATTACAATGTACAAAGCTTTTACCACAAAAAAGATCTTTTATATGCTGAATAAAAACAATTTCATATACTTATGTTTACTGAAACGTCGCTAAGAACGGAAATTCCAACTAATGAGTTACTTTTTGAAAATTATAGCGAACCATTTCGGAAAGACAGAGCTACTGATAACCATAGAGGATTATTGTCTATGTTAAAAATAACATTCCAGCTTTTCGGCGAACTGACCTTGAAGTTCTTGGAATTGAATCTATTTTTATTGAAATCAGAACACAAAACAAGAAAATTTTGTCAGGCACGTTTTACGGGCCGCCAAATTCAAGTCCCTTCGTACTGACCAATATCGAGAATTTTATTGGACTGGCCAAAGATGCAAACGTTGAACATATAATCGTAACTGGGGACTTACATTTAGAAATGTTTTAGACTACGGCTTGCAACAAAATTAACAGCATATGTTTACAATATATGATCTTACGGAAATTATAACCGAACCGACACCTTTTACGGAAAATTCAATGTCTCTTATTGATCTTATGTTGGTGACATCAAATTATCTTATATCTTTAAGTGGTGTTGGAGAGCCATTCATATGTCAAAAAATATCCGTTATCACTGTCCTATTTTCTGCTGTCTTAATTTTACAAAACCTTAAGTTTAAACATTTAAACGAAAAATTTGGCAGTTTGAAAATGGTGACTATAACAAACTCCGTAACGATTCATCAAATTTTAACTGGGATATCCATTATCACAAAAACATAGATATCCATGCCGAAAACGTTGCTAACAAAATACTATCATTAGCTGATTCATCAATTCCAAATAAAAAATTAACAGTTCCCCAAAAAGATCCACCATGGTTACATAATGAAACTCGAAAAATAATGAGAAATCGTAAACGAGCTTATAAAAGAGCTAAAAAATGCAAAATGAACAACATTGGAATATTTACAAAAAATACAGCAAAACAACCATTAATCTAGTTCGAAATGCAAGAACAAAATTATCAGAAAACTTAGCTACTAAACTTAAAATCAAAACCTAAAATCATCAGATTATTGGAAAATTCTAAAACATTATATCAATCCTAATTCTCAAAACTCAAAGATAGTCGTACTTAAATATCAAAATGACACTTTTATAACGTTGTATGGGACAATATAACCCCAAAACAAGAAAATGATCTCGAACAAATCCAACTTGAAGCTATGAGAATAATTATTCAGGGCAAAGACTAGCCCAGATATATCACACTAGATTACGCAAACATTGTAGCTCACTAAATGAACACCTATATTCGAAAAACATTATCGAAAGTCCACTTTGTCAGTGCGGAGAAAGTAAAACACGAGTCATTATTTATTTCATTGTAAACAATACGACTCTCAAAGACAAATTCTTCTTACCTAAATTCGCCAAATCACAATAACAACTCTTTCAACTTTTCTGTTCGGTGAACCGCAAGTCACGCTTGATGACAGTAATTTTATATTTAAATTAGTACAAGAATATATATTAAAAACTAAAAGATTTGCTATATAACGGGTTTGTAAAATATTGTATTTTAAAAATCCTACCCCACCATATGCCCTGTTCGATCATTAAACTGTGACCACAATTCTTCAATTCTTCTGTTCTGTCTGTTATACCTACGTTAGATTCATTCTTACCTGTCTACTTTCCTATATCTCATTTCTGCCAAAATATATTGTATTGTTGTTTGTTTTTTGTGGGTTTTTGTGTTTTTTTTTCTGGAAAGTTCGAGTACATAATGCTTCATATGTTTGTCGCCTATATTATGATAGTTTGTATATTTTCAGGAGAGAGATTATAAAAGTTATTATAACTTTCTTCTCAATCCTGTTGCAAATATTCACGATGTATTGTATACGTACATTTATCGAAGAAATAAATATTGTTTAATCCAAACTATAAAAGGCATATGCATCACTAACTATTGTTTGCGATTTTCATCTCTAAAAAAGTTAAGACGCGACGTCAGATATTGAAGCTAATTAGCGTTACGTCAAAATCGTTAATTTCAAACGTCATTGTAAACGCTGATCAAAACAACACGTTATGCTTTATGCTCTATGTATATGTATTTATATAACATCATAATTATTAAATACATGCCACAACAACAACAATTTTAGCTTCGTCTTAAACATTAAGAATGGATTTATATGCATTTACATTGTTTATATTGTAGCATCCCGTTCCTCCAAAACTTTCAAAATTGAAAGATGGTCATTTTCATTCAATATTAGTTTATTTTTATTCTCCCCCCCCCCCCCCTTCAATTATGTACAAAACTGAAACTGCTGGAATTAATGCATAGTTTTTGCAAAAGGTATTGAGCTGGGGATTATTTCCAGACTTTATATAGTAATGCCCTCGTATAACAGGCGTTCCCTGTGGCCATGTCGTTCCCCATTCATCAGTGGTACGTTTTCCGAGCACAAAAGCAGATGTATCTGCTCTCACTAGGTAATAATCATAGTCTTCGTCATCGCATGTACTTCATAAAAATACGGAAGAAATGTAAAAGCTACCTTGTTTTTTTTCTACGATGGTAGTTGATATTCGCTGCGTTTCTCTTATACCAATCCAACTTCTGTTTCTTCCGCTTTTCTTTCTTGTTGTCTATTCTTTTCTGAATATTTTGTCTTTTGGAACCACCTGAAAAATGTGAATAAACTATGAATGCTCATCATCATCATCTCGAGTAATCGCAGTCCTACTGCAGGAGTATTCTCGCGATACGTGCTTTCCGCGATTCATGCTTAATGGAAACATATTACATTTTGTGAATAAGTTTGTATGCATCTACCTGTAAAGATCATGCAGTGACTGACAGAATAAATAATTATAAAATAAGAAGATTCTCCACTTTTTCTTAATATTTTAAATGACTTTATTTGATATTTTATGAATACAAATGTAACTTAAACACAAATCTTGTATCTCTACACAAATGTTTCATTCACGAAATCTTCATTTTTCTCCGCACTTTTCGAACGTTAACGTTAATTCAAATGACATCATCTGCGTAAATGATTACGTCATCGTCAGTATAAATTTTAAAATGTTTTGGCGCCAGTTTCTGGCAAAATGTAAGTATAATCTTCCGTTACTCAGACATTTTCGTTACATCTCTACATGCGATTTTGGTATCGTTTGATGTTGTATTTTGCTATGACAAAATTCTGCATCAATGAACGGCGAATCATAATGATACAAATTTTGTCGGGTGAAAATTTTCCTTTATTTTGATAGAATCTATATAATTTTTATTATTTTATAAAATAGTTCCTGGAAAAAACAGCACTTCAATATATTGTACTACAGCAAAAAGTGCAGTTTGTCCCATGATCTGACGTCGCGTCTAAATAAGTGATAGTAATACAATTTGAAGCAGCAACTAAATAATCTTAAAGAAAAACTTTTTGTGCCACCCTGCCCCTTTTTAAGGTCTAGAATAATCCCTAAACAGTAATGGCCATTTCTGGGCGGATGCTAAGCATGTCTTTATATACATGTAGGAACAATAACGAATCTAGTATAGATAAGCTATGAATTAATTCATAAGTAGGCTTGAATGCTATAGCAATTCACTTTTCCTCGCTAGATGTCGCAATCTTCGAACTCCGGAAACTCTGGGTCGCAACGGGGTTCACTTAAGTAAAGTTCAAAAGGTCAAACTACGTCATTCGACTGATAACCCTAGCAGTTCATGTCGATGAGGTGGTTACTTGGGTGAAAGTCTAGTCCATCGTAAACTTAGCCTTAATGGGACAATCACAAGAGTGATTATTGAGACGAACAAATGCGTGGTTCTATATTGATTTTTATTATAAGACTGACGTTTTAACAGATTAGAGTTTAAGTATGCGCAATAAAGTATATTCTATTTCTTACAATACAATAAAAAAATATGCATATCAGGAATCGCCATATTCAGAACAGCCTCCCCACACAGTCAAGAAGAAGAGAGGTAGAGAGCAGGGGTAATAAAATGAAAAAAAAATCTGTGGCAAATTGTTTTACCACTGACCGTTTCAAGGCGGTAACCCCAGTTTATTTTCTTCGTTAATTGTTTGTAGCGCCTTATTTGAATTTGACATACTTATACAAATATGTTCTTCTTTCCTCTCTTCTGTTTCGCTGCATGGGTAGGCTGTGTTTTGTGAGTGTAGTGTGAGTATAGCGAAAAGTACATGTAATTATTCTGTCTCTATTTCTTGATTTCAGGTGTATGATTTAAAATGTTTGTACAAATGCTGCTAATAATGATTGAATTTATAGAAAATAAAACATTTTTTGAGAGAAAATGAGAATTCCTCTTTATGGATGTTATGCTTTAATATTGATCCAAACGATAGACTCAGCAGGTCGCTGTATTGTCGCTAAAATCACTATCGTACCTTATAAATCTTCATTGTAGTTGTCAGTTCAGTCAAGCTAGATGTAATAATAATTCCTTGACACTACAACACATTGGAGCTTGTGTTGTCTCATCGAAACCGACGGTGATGACTTCACATATGACCACATTGCCAATAACATCGCTTGCGTCAACTATCTCGATACAATCAACGTCAGCGTCAAACTCTTTCTCAACTCAAGCAGGTAATATTAAACCCCTTTGGTTGATAAATCAAAGAAGTAAACGTTCAATTGTCAATTTAAAATTATTCTTAAGCAAACAGTTATTCTAACATTACTCCGGTTTTAATTTTTGGGCCAGTTTTTGATAAGTGGTAACGACATCAAAGCCAATAGATTTTGATATAGTTCATTTAGTCCAATGATATACTTTGTGCATTTACTTTTGCCTTTGATGTTCTCTGGGATATGCAGAATTTATATAATCAGATCCATTGTCGAATGTCTATTCTGTTTACTTCCGCAAATTGTTTTCTCGTTTAGGGCAAATCTGGGAACGGTCAGTGACAAACATGTTTGCAACTTCGGGTTTAAACCAAGTTTAATGGTGCACCAAATCACACTTGTCCTTAATGGTTATATGAACAAAAAAGTACAAGTTGTCTTGTTGAAATAAATCCAACCCACCCATCAACTAGACAATGTGGCATACAAAAGCAAACACACATAAAAATAAACTTATAGTATTGTCAAGCAAAAAGGCGAGAACTCAATGACCCCTGGCGTCACATCAGCAGGAATAAAAGAAACAGATCTTAGTTCTAGGTTCTTTTACAAGATTTCGCTATAAATCTTCGTAAACGCTTAGACCATTTCCTCCGTCGTCCAAACGTAGAGGTAAGCAAGACATCCAATTGTAGATGGGTAAATCACCAAGCATGAAGAGCGTTGTAGAAATTCATGATGGTATCCTTTCTATTTAAATTTACAGATGGTTTTTACAAATAAAGTAAAGAAAGTAATATTGTCATTATATTTTCCTTAGTTTATTAAACAAATCTCCCAAAACACTGGCCAAAATATATTGCTGCAATAGGGATTTTTAACTGCAATTGTATTTTTTGAATTACATACGAGTATCAACGTTAAAACTTTCAACATGGTTTCCTCATTTTGTGGCACTGATAATCCCGTTTTAAAAGATTTTTCTGTTTTGCAAAGCAAGATTATGCTCATTTTAATCTACAAGGTCTACTAGAAAAGCGACTAATCTGTTTAATATAAACCCTTTTTGATTTTGAACGTGAGACATCGCCATCTAAAATTGGAAACTTTAATATAATACAATTAAAATCATCAACTTCTTCAATTGTAAAAATTAGATCAACTTTTCTGATGTGTTTGTTTATTAAGCTTGAATTTATTAGGATATGTTTGTTGATCAGATAGATGAAAAGGGACCTTTGAAAGCCACCGAACATGATGATGAAAACTCTCGGTTTGATTAAGCCTGTTTGCTAAAAACGAGAAAACAATGGATGGAGATGGAAACTGATATCTGTATTTAACAAATCCTCAAAGTACCGCAATGTGTTATTAAAGGCTGTAATAATATTATGTTGAGTTTCGTTTTAAAGAGATAACAAAAATTCTATCTCATGGCAATGTAAAAAAAGATCAGCAACAAGGGACGCACAATAAGTACTCGTAGGGATGCTCTTATTACTTGGTTATTAACATTTAACATAAATATTATCCAGTAAGAAGCGAGCGACTCGATTAGGTCTTGAAAAGTCCATAAAATATAACAACCATCTTTAAAAGCTATATGTTTATTACACTTAATTACGGTTTTATTTTCTCTTGAAAACGTTTTTTTTTTAATGAGACTGACGAGCATTGTCTCTTATTTAATTATAATGAAGATAATTATGTGTCATTTTTATATGTACAATTTGATTGAGCCTGTTCATTGGGCAGTAATGGTAATGTCTATTACTTCACACGGCGCTAAGCCCCAGATTGAACGCAGCTCAATAATTGCATCAGTAAACAGTATAATTGTATTGTGATTCATCCCAAATGATATTATGCATTTGGCAGTGAACATTGAATCTTCAATGTGGTATTTCCACATGAATAACACCATTTCATGATCAGCGGCGCGTGATCATCAGATAAGATAATCGTCTTACCCTAAAAACAATGAGCGGAACTAAATAGAAAAATAATTTTGACAGGGGATCAGAGAATATAAAACCTGCATACCATATAGAACGCCAATGGAAAAACTTAAAAACTAAGAAGTATATTCTAGGGTTGATTGAACAGTATACAAATCTATACTGACCGAGAAATTGAAACCATCCTTCTTAAAACTTGCCGAAATGTTAATACAAAAGTAATTTTTGATGTATTATTAACATGTATAAGTATCATGCTCAACGACTGTTCGTCTCACAAAATAAACAATATAACGTTATTTAAGTACTTTATATATGTTAAAGTTTTCACTTTATGAAATATTGATATTACGGTTATTTATATTTTTTTCATATTTTTGAATGTAGGTATATGCGCTTTCGTCTCGGCCCATAACTGTCATTCTGTGGGCGACCAGATTCCTATATGTGGGAGCAATGGTGTAACATATGACAATCTGTAGGTAACAATTTCCACTCAATATATTCTTTTTAGTTCAGCGAACAGTTATCAATGCTTTCCAAACGATTTAAATTTTTATTATAATAGTACATGGGAGTAAATTGAATTGACTCATTATCATACTGCGTTAATATATCGTATCGAAAATTACTCGAACGTGCTCAGTATAACCTTGCCTTCAAATACATTATTGTTAATAAAGTTCATAGTGACGCGGCAGAAACAATTTGAGTTTTCTTTGCAGTTGTATCCTACCCATAACTACTACAATCATTTTGTGTGAAAAAAAGAAATTCAACCACTGCATCATTATTATAAACTCACTCTGTATTTTAATCTGTGAATCATATAAGCCCACGTTTAACATTGCAGGTGTGCATTTTTTGAAGATTTTTGTAAACACGATACTATCACAAGACTTCATGACGGCCCTTGTCCAACACAAGCAACCACGCCACCTTTAGGTGAGATATTTCTGTCAAACCAGCACAAATCTCTAAGTTAACGAGTACCAGATTTTCTTTTTTCGTTTAATGCGTATTCTAGATTTTAATATATTCATAATAAAAGAAAATGTCGTCATCGTCGTCATTGTTAGCTTTGTGGAGAGTTTGTGTTGTATTGTGGCATTTTGTAATGTGTTTGTCACATGTTATTATTTTAATTTAGAGTTTATGGGACATTATAAACAAGTTTCTTATCTGATATTTTCTTCTTCAGACTTTCAAACTGTTTACCACAATTCATTGTCAGCTTTTATATTTTAACATGGGTGCTTTTAAAATAATACGATCGCTTATAGAGACATGTCTTTTTCTAGATAAAAATATTGTTTATTCACATACTTTTCAATAATAAAATAAGGAGCCATTGCTAAGCCAAACAAGATAAAGGTTATAAGTACTATTTATGTACAAAACAGTATAGAAAGCATGATGTTTATCCGAGTGTAGTTCATGTACAACTACTTTAACATCATGACTAACAGGCATCAACTATTTAACATCTAGGTGTTGCGAACCAATTGGTTAAAGCACTAGAAGAAATAAACTTTTGTCTGTAAAACCAGGACAATATCTTATTCTTAAACCGAGACGATCTTAGTCAGTCTCTCTATCCAGTTACGCTGATTAAAGAGTTGCAATTTGTAGAAAGAACATTTATGCATGAAGTCAAATTGAAAAATATTCTTAGTCTTTATCCTGTTTTGTGTGCAAATTAGATTTACTTACATTAATACCAGTACAAGAACACAGCTGTGTTGACATGATTTTTTTCTAAATTTTGATTATGTGTATTTCACATTTCTACCTACTGATGGACACAATCTCTTTGGAGTCGGTATATTACAATGTTCATGTTTAATAGTCGAAATGCAAATTGTTAGAGGAGATGAGGACTCACATTTGTGGTATTTGATAGTAAATTCGGTACGGACAGTCTGATTACGGTTCCAGTCTATCAAAATAAAAGAGAGAGTTTCGCAATACATAAACATTATGGCCATGATCACGGATGGCCATCTCATATAGTCTTGTAGTTGTATATGATCAAGAGTTACACATTGCTATTTAACAAGAGGCCTTGCAACTAGAGCTAATATCGTTTATTATAGTGAGCAACGATCCTCTAAGCGTAATCTGTAGCACAATGGAGCATGTGCACTGTCCACACGACATAGAACCGTTGTGCGGATCAGATGGTATTACCTATTTCAACAGGTTTGTTCAAATTAATTGTCATTGTGTAAGCGTTAAATAAATCTGTAAAAGATGAAAAGAGAAGAACCGACCACGACAAAATTAATATGAAAATATTGCAGGCATGTTTGATAGAGCTTGTTCATGGGCCGTAATGGAAAGGCATATTACTACTTACGACTGGAACCTCTGAGCAATGTTTTGCAAGAAGTGAAATATGCATATCAGGATGGTCATATCCAGAAAAACATCATCCTTTTACAGCTTACACGCTAGGTGGAAAATGGAGCTTGTGATTGAACAAACTCTTGTGGATATTTCTCCGGGTCCGTCAAAACGTGAAAGCAAGGAGCAGAGCGCATCGCTCTTGCGTGTTGTTCAGGGTCACACCTCTATAACAAAGCTAGAAACATAATCCAAATTGCAGCCATTTGTTTTGTGTCACATGCATATTCGCAAATCCGTATAATAGAATATCTGTTTAAAGTATTGTAATATCACTGGTTCAAAGTGAAAGTGAAAGTAGGAGGTAAGTTTTCCTTGAATTTCTTGAAACCCCTTACATTATTTTGACGAATTGGAACTAAACATTGTAGACCAGCATATACTTATTTCAGGTATGAGTGGCTTTGATATATTGTTCATGAATTTCAGAGTTCTCATGCAAACGGTTTTTCTTTTGTTTTAGTATGTGCTTGGTAATTAGAAAATGAATTAGACTAAACTGAGCTTGCAAACATTTACTGCATCCATAGCTAAATCCATTTATTTACTAAAACCTAGGTGGCAATAAGTATTTCCCTCAAAATTCATTTTTTGAAATTTTAGCCTGTCTTCGCCATTTGCAATGTTTGCGATACCTTAATCAGTATATATTTGTGTATTACGTGGTAATCTTAGTGAAAAAGATGAAAAGGGAACTTTGAAAGCCATCCAACATGACAAATATGAAGATAATGCAGGCTAGGTTGGGTTGAACTTGTTCATGAGAAAATCTGCAGAGCGCTTGCTCACAGTAATGTGGATTTGATATTTTCGTACTGCACTCTTCCAAGTTTTACTCAGTAGAGAACCAATGTTTTCTTTTTTGCCCTTATACTGAAGCCGTTTAACATTAACAGATTCTCTTCTTTAATTCTTAAATTGCAGTTGTGAATTCAACAAGAAAGTTTGCCAACAACGCTCGCTCACCATCAATTATACTGGATTTTGTCAGTAGATGTTGTTTTGTTGTCTTCAACTTCAAAATAAAGAAACGCACTAAGTTCATTTTTAGGTATTCGTGTTATTGATATTTGCCCTGTTATTTTACCTTTTAGTCCATCTCTGCAAAACGAGATCCTGCGATAACTCAAAACGTCTTCATGAAACTCGGTAAACATGTAGATGGCAATGAATGAATAATGCACGACCTTTTATTTAGTAAGTCAAAGGTCGGGTGACTGACATATTTTAATACTTCAATAATTCGAGAAGTACTCACGATCGTTTGATACAACTTGGTGTACCTTGAAACGGCAATGTTAGAATTATGCACGACCTTATATTTATGTCACGAGTTCTTAAAAAGAGACAGAAAGACTGGTGGCACTTGTAAGAGAAAATAACAAAGAGGTTGATAAATGGGCACATTGTTAGAAAACATTATTAACAACTTAAACATACATATATATTGAAGAAGATATAGCATCTATACAAGTGAAAGTGATGTGGAGGTGGAAAATGGACGAGGTGGTTATTCAACATTAATTGAAATTCTGTCTTCGTTGTTAAAGGATGAATGCAAAGATGGCGTGGATTAAACCCGATTGACGATGGAACCCCGTATCATTTTATTGTGTTTTAACTGGCCGACACATTAGCATAAATTTTTAATAATCGAAATCAAAGCAATAAAAGTTATTTTAAGGTGATGAAAAACGTTCGAAGTGTTGAACCCGTAAGTAAATCATTTTATAATACATAATACATTTTTCACCAGAGGTCAATTGTTAGGTGACTGTAGCCAAAAATAGAATAAGTAGATGAAATGGGAACTTTGAAAGCAACCCGGAACACGACAAAAATGAAAATATTGTAGGCTCGGCCGGTTTGATTGAGCCTGTTCATGAACAGTTATGAAAATGCATATTACTGCCCTTGGCCGTCTAAACCCGGGTTGAGCGCAACTCAATATTTACACAATTGAATACTTCAAATAACTTGAGAATTCAAGATTTTATCGCGTTACTTGGTATACATTTAAATGACAATGTAAGAAATATGCACAGCCTTCTATTTTTGATCAGAGGTCAAAGGTCACTTGATTGTTACTAAAAATAGAAAAACAACTGAATACTTCAATTACTCGAGAAGTACTGGAAAAAATTAAAAAGTGGAATGAAAAACATAGGTAAATATAAAATGAACAAAATAAATAATTTTTTTCCGCGCGACTTAAAGCGAAAGTAGGATTTACGAAACGTCACAGAAATCGAGATCGCGTATGAAGTGGTCTCTTCGTCAAAAACCGGTGCTAAATATAACTAGATTATATTTAGCTTCTTAAAAGTTCGTTAACGATAATTTAACAATAACACTGAAAATCCCGTCTATAAGAAAGAATTCGATCGGACCTTTTGTTTTCTGTTTGAGAGTTTATATATTGGAGTCTATATCGACAAATATGATTTTTCAATAGTATATTCTTACTTAAGTTTAGGGCTGGGGCTTTAACATTTATTAAAGTTTAGCTAACTTCAATACTAGTAAAATATATAACTTTATTTTCATTCTAAAAAAGTAAAATAAGGTTATCAGGTAAAAGCCTAATTCAGAAAACACATCCTGCCGACACAACCAATGAAACGAGAGCATGGGTTACATAAGGAATGATTCTTATTTTGGTGCGGTTCATGCAGATTGGACGTGCACGCGAGAGCTGGCAAATCCATAAAGCGCGCTAGCGCTTTATGGTAAATTTGCTAGCTCTCGCGTGCACGTCCAATCTGCTTGAACCGCACCAAAATAAGAATCATTACTTATATTTACATTTTATTCATTTTTTTCTTTAAATAAACTTTAGTCTAACGCTTTTAAAAAATTAGTATTAAGTGAAAAGGTGGAGTAATACGTGGGAGTTTTCAATAGTAACAGCCATTACGTTACTGACGTCATTACGGGTCATGCGGTTCTTGCAAAATGAACCGAATTTTTTTTAACGAAGAAATCAATAGGAATGTAAATTATTATACTTTGATTAATTGCAAAATAAGGACACCACAAACAAAAATCTGAGGGTTACCGCCTTGGAACAGCGTGCAATGTTAATATTGAATTTAATGGTTTATTAATCGAAATTTATTTTCATGCTCCATTGGTAGTTACATATTTTCTGTAAAAGTTCATTGTTTACTTTTTTGTGTAAGAATTTATATACTGTTCGATGCTTCCGTTGCTTTTAGAGTCAACTTGCTGTATATTATTTTATTTTAGTTAGTGTGGTTAGAATAAAAAATGCATATCAGAAAAAGTCACATTCAAAACATAAATCTTCCCACAAAAATTAAAAAGTGGAATGAAAAACATAGGCAAATATAAAATGAACAAACAAGAGAACTCGGAAAATTCCCGCTTTTGAACTGTCATTTAGAAAGCATATTGCCGTTCGGAGTTTAAACGATGTTCTTGGGTGCACGTACCCACACTTGGTCTGTCTGGTCCTTACATGAACGTACAAGTTCCTTTAGTGAATTGACTCCAAACCACCCACCAATCGACAGTGTTGTATGCAAAAGCATAAAAACACAAAATAAAGAGAATCGAATGGCACTCGTTGTCAGGCGAAATGGGTGGATACTAAACGAGCACCGTGTCGTCTTGAATGCAAGAACAAAATGGCAGAAATAAGCGATAAGTTGCTCGCTTTGGAACGTTTTAATTTAAACGCCACTGGCGTTCGTTCTCTTACCACAGAACATACTTAGGTGGTGTCTCATTTTGGTTATCTGTTTGTTCCCGTATTGTATAAGTTAATTATTGTTGTTGCTTTTAAAAAGTGAAATATGCATATATAGAATGGCCACCTCCAGAAGATGCAGATTCCCCATACAGCATAAAAAAGGAAAAGAGAGCACGGGGTATACAATTACCAGTTTCGAAATAGACACCACAAACAATTAACGAAACTGAGAACCTGGATTACTGCCTTTTTGCCACTGGAGGTTTATACCAAGTTCTACAGTGCACCAACCTCTCACTAGCCCCAACATGTTCTCACATGAACAAAAAGTACAATGTATTGGTGAATAAGCTCCGAATCGCATTCAAACGCATACAAAGATATCAAACATAAGAAGAAATTAGCTTTGTCAAGCAAAAAGGGGAATATCCAATGACCCTACCAAGACCAGAGCCCCTAAAGCCAAAAAGCAAGAACTCGATGACAGGGATTAAAGAGAAAGATCGAGCTTTTAGGTTCTTTTACAAGATTTCCTTAAAGGTGCTAGTTTAGTTAAATATCTGGGCCTTTTCATTTAGTCATTTGTCTGGTGAAACAGTAGTAAACAGTATTTTTCTAAAGTGAATGCAAAACTATATTTATATAAGAATACATCTTGACACTAAAAACAAACAACGTTAATGTTCGGCTCTCATGAATTCAGTGTTACTTTGTGTAATGAAGTTCATCATGGTATTTGTGTCTAACAAAACAGAAGAAAATAAAGTAACAAATTACAGGGTAAAAATATCTAAATAAAAAGACCTGGAAGAAGATGTAACCCAGAAACTCTGTTACAGTGCATAATCTTAAAAAACTGAATTGGTTAATTGTCGAAAACATGGTGCGGGTTCGCTCCCAGCTAGAGACACTATCATTTGAAATTCACAGTGGCGCTATTTGTGCAGTGTGGCGGCCGTAAAAAGTCTCCCCGTACATGTAGTCAGTACTGTTATCAGTAAATTAACCCGTTACCGATGTCATGCAGTGATTGTTACGTATATCAGGGCTATCCGATCAACGTTTTTTGGCGTTGTCCCGGTTAGCTCAGTTGGTTGCGTCGCAGGAATTGCATGGCTAGGCGCTGTCGCCGTGACGGTGCGGGTTCGCTCCCAGCTAGAGACACTATCATTTGAGACTCAGTCACATGTTTAAAATTTACTATAAAACGATTCAGCCATATTTTACAACTAATTTTGTTTTTGTACCAGTGTAAGATCTTACAATCAACTGGTTTCAATTTAATTATGCCACAATGTAACTCGGTCGTATTTGGAAATAAGCTTTTAGCTGAATGGGCTATATATATATGTGCACAGGACTTCTTATTTCTTTTATGGTAGAAGTTGGCTGTCTTGTGCTATATTGAATGATCTCATTTCATATGTATATGTGTATGTGCAATTGTGATATTGTTGTTATAAACAATATATCTATATTTGTTGTTTGTTGTTAATACAAAATATGATCTAAAGAATTTATGCCTATTACGCCTGTTGAGTTCCGTTACAGAACGGCTTGAAATGCTTTTATTACAATAGAGTTTGATTACGTCATAAAACTATAAATAACTAGAACAGGAATTCCCAGTTTGTGCAGGTGTAAAATGCCGGCGGAATATTCACTCGTTGTTTTCGCTGTGTTTTACTGATCTGTTTTATACGAAACAATGGCCAGAACGTTGGAAAATCTGCTAGGTGACCATGTTATACGTTTAAGTGGTGAGAAAGTGTTTGTTAGCACGCTGTGCGGAAAAGATTCAATAATTGGGATTTATTTTTCTGCAGAGTGGTGTCCCCCTTGCAAAGGATTTACTCCAAAATTGGTGGAATTTTATACTAAAATCAAAGAGAAAGAAAATATTTCCAAATTTCAGATAGTGTTTGTTAGTTGGGATAAAGATGAAAGTGCCTTTCAGGAGTATTTTGCAACCATGCCATGGCTGGCACTTCCTTTTGGAGTAGAGAAAAAGGTAAAAATAAACAAATTAACTTTACTGTATTTTCCATCCCTTCCTCTTAATACCTCCCTTTCCAGTGAACATGAATATGAAAGCAAAATGTTGTGCATGAAATGGTTTAAATAACAAAATAGTTCAGTATCCATAAGGGCTTTTTTTTTCAGCCAATTTATACAAGCTGATATTCTGTCATGTTCCCAATTGCAAAAAGTATACTTTTATTCAGTTAGAGAAAAAAAATTACAAATAGAGTCAAAATGAAAAATTTATGGGGGAATCAACATAATCTGTGGTAGGTACTATTTTTTAGTGATGCCCAATTCATTCAAAACTGTTGGTGTCATTTGTTCAATCATTCAGTTATCACTGTTTATGGTAGAGCTTATTGATTTTTTTGCTAGCAAAAACATGCAAACTATTACATAAAAAGATGAAAGATAGCAGATATGCTGGCATAAGGAAAAGCTTATTTAAGACAGAAATTTATCAAACAGCCTTGATTATTGTTAGAAGTTTTACTTGGTCAATTTTCACCAAGTTGAAAAGCATTTTGATAAAGACAACCTTTTTCTGACAGTGTATTGCAACATAAGTTCTGACAGTGTATTGCAACCTAAGTTCTGACACTCTAGTGCAACCTTAGTTCTGACAGTGTATTGCAACCCAAGTTCTGACAGTGTATGGCAACCTCAGTTCTGACAGTGTATTGCAACCTTAGTTCTGACAGTGTATTTCAACCTCAGTTCTGACAGTGAATTGCAGCCTTAGTTCTGACAGTGTATTGCACCCTCAGTTCTGACAGAGTATTGCAACCTAAGTTCTGACAGTGTATTGCAATCTCTGTTCTGGCAGTGAATTGCAACCACAGTTCTGACAGTGTATTGCAACCTAAGTTCTGACAGTGTATTGCAACCTAAGTTCTAACAGTGTTTGCAACCTTATTTCTGACAGTGTATTGCCACCTAAGTTCTGACAGTGTATTGCAACCTAAGTTCTGACAGTGTATTGCAACCTTAGTTCTGACAGTATATTGCAACCTAAGTTCTGACAGTGTATTGCAACCTTAGTTCTGACAGTGTATTGCAACCTAAGTTCTGACAATGTATTGCAACCTAAGTTCTGACAGTGTATTGCAACCTTAGTTCTGACAGTGTATTGCAACCTTAGTTCTGACAGTGTATTGCAACCTTAGTTCTGACAGTGTATGGCAACCTTAGTTCTAATAGGGGTCACCCGATTTACCAAAATCAACCGAATTACCAAAATCAACCAAAATCGACTGGGAATTGCCGAAATCAACTTTATAAATTCATTTTTCCCCGTTATTAATGCTTATTTTAATAATTATTATGATTATAAAATAAATATTTATGAAAATAAAGATGATTCAATTCAGAAATTTGATTTGAAATTGTAAAAATGACCGTAGATGTGCGTACTAACATATAACGTTGTATGCCACAAACCGAAATCAGCAAGTTAACTTCCTGTTTATATATTAAGTATGGCTTAAATCTGAAATAGATTGTTACAAATCAAAAATATGATCATATTGACATCTTAATACGTTTTGTAATTTTTAAATTTTCGTAAAACTTTTTCCAAAAGCAAGCGAGCGAATATCCGAAAGCGGGTCGCAAAGAGATACCGAACTACCGAAGGCGACTTTTTAAATTTATTTTCCCCAGTTATTAGTTCCTTTTTTATTAATTGTGAATTCATAAGGAATGTTCATTAAAATTTAAGATAATTTAATTCAGAATTTCATTTGAAATTGCAAAATTAACTGTATATATGCGTACTAACGTATAAGTCACATACCGAAATCGGCTTGTAAACTTCATATTCATATCCCAAATAAAGCGTAAATCTTTAATAAATTGTTCTAAAAATTTTAAACAAAATGCCTAAAAGTTTGAATATTAATAAGCTATAAATGTAATAAAATTACATAAATCATATTGGGATATACGCAAATTACCGTAAATATGAAGGTATAAAGTGAATATTATTATACCGTATATAATAATTAAATAGTACGATACCAAAATTGAATCTTTAATCATTTTATTTGAGAACTGATTGAAGCAAACTAGTGCCTAATAATATAGATATATACTATTTATTTTGATACAATAATGTGAACAATGCAGTTGCAATAAAATGCAGTGGGATGGGGGTTGTTAAATTTTCATTAAATATGTTTTTGGAGCAATTAAAATTATAGCGAAATGAAATTAACACCTTTTGTTTGTCGGGCGCTTCTTTGAAAAAAAATAGTGTCGGTCTTTTCAAAGGATTTTATTGGATTGAGAAGGTAATGTCATGAATCGTGTTTGTTTTTGTACGTTAGATATCAATAGCCGCAAAACTTAATGCTTGTTTTGAGAAGAGAATGTCATGAGTCGGTTTTGTTTCAAGTTTTTAATATTATAATTAGAACGTCAATTATCATTATGATTGGGCATTATATACCTTTCATAATCTATTACTGCATAATAACAAAGATACTATTCTTCCAATGATAATCTTCATAAAGAACAATCTTTTCAATATTGTTTTTCTAACAATTAGATATCATACAGAGGTGATTTTGTTAAATAAAATTATGAAATCAGTATTTGCAATTAAGCTCCCTCATTATACAAAAAAACAACAAAGACTTTTATTTGCGCTAGTAAAAATACACTCGATGAGAACACTTTCGCTATTATTTTTTACCAAGTTTTACTAAAATTTAATGAACATAAACTTATTAAGGAGTCAGTATGAACACATTTTTATCTATATCAATTTATTCGAGATCGGCACTATATTTATGATATAAATATGAAGTTTTCAAGCCGATTTCGGTATGTAACATTATAAGTTAGTACGCATATCTACGATCATTTTTACTAGTCCAATGAAATTTCTGAATTGAAAAATCTACGTTTTTAATGAACATTCATAATATTATCACAATTAATAAATAATGTATCACTTATAACTGGGGAAAATGAATTTAAAAGTCGATTTCGGTAATTCGGTATCTCTTTGCGACCTGCTTTCAGAAATTCGCCCGCTGACTTTTTGAGCAAGTTTTAAGGAAATTTAATGAAAAAAAAACACGTATTAACATATCATGTTGAACAAATATTTTATTTATAAAAATCTATTTCAGATTTACTCCATACTTAATATATAAATAGGAAGTTAACTCGCCGATTTCGGTTTCTGGCATACAACGTTATATGTTAGTACGCACATCTACGATCATTGTTACAACTTCAAATCAAATTTCTGAATTGAATCATCTTTATTTTCATAAATATTCATTTTATAATCACAATAATTATTAAAATAAGCATTAATAACAAGGAAAAATGAATTTATAAAGTTGATTTCGGTAATTCCCGATCGATTTCGGGTGATTTCGGTAATTCGGTTGATTTCGGTAAATCGGGTGACCGGTTCTGATGGTGTATTGCAACCAAAGTTCTGACGGCGTATTGCATCCTTAGTTCTGACGGTGTATTGCAACTTAAATTTTGACAGTGTATTGCAACCTTAGTTCTGACAGTGTATTGCAACCTTAGTTCTGACAGTGTATTGCAACCTTTGTTCTGACAGTGTATTGCAACCTTTGTTCTGACAGTGTATTGCAACCTTTGTTCTGACAGTGTATTGTTACCTAAGTTTGTGTACAAGAAGTTATTACAAACAGAAGTAAATTGTCATTTTGAACAGGAACACACATTTATTTTTTAATTATTTGTATTTTTATGAATGTATTACACAACTTTAAAATTTTCAGTCTTTCAACTTTAGACATCTGATTTGTTTCAGTTCTATTCCATTTCTATTGAGCTTTGATTGCATTCTGAGTCCTACCCAGATCAGTTTGTGGCCTGGTTCAGTTCTGAATATCAGTATTATGATTGTCATTACTGAACACTCTACAGAAAAAAATGATTATCCTTTGCAATAACGTGAGGATAAAACTGTTATTGAATATGATGGCATGCATTTCTATCTTATTGTTTTGAGATAAAAAAAAACTCTTACTAAAAATATGTATCAGTACATATATGTGGCTTATCAGCAAGACCTACTGTGCCCAAGGTTATAAAACTGAGCATGGAAACCAGTCTCAAATCTCAAGCATCTGATTAGCTGAAATGGCGACCAGTCGCCATTTCAGCCAATCAGATGCATGAGATTTGAGACTGGTTTCCAAACTCAGTTTTATAACCTTCAGCCCTTGATATTGTGACTAACTTTTCCTCCGTAACTGTTGGATAACTTTTTTTGTTTGTTTTACATTGTAAATTCAGAAAAGTTTTATCAAATTTGAATTTTTTGTTTGTTTATTTATACATATACGTACAATTACAGGTATATTGCTGTTGAAAATTCATCTTGTTAGTGGTTTCTTTTTGCCTTTTTGTGAACCTGGCCATAGCCAAATACCATAAAACAGCCAAAAATTATGAATATTAGAGTTACCGGTAGCTTGAAACAAAATACTGCATTACATTTGTATGTTTATTAAAATACCTCATGTAATGTATTTCTGTAGTTAGTCAAAAAGGAAGAGATTATTTACATAAAGTGTGATGATAAGACCGAAATTGTGAATACATTTAGTAAGTTGAAAACCCACATCTTTTTGGCAATTGTGAATTGGTTATAAGTTTGGCCCCATTTTCAGTAAATAAACCCACAGTATTTATCTTTCATGCACAGTTCAAACAGAATAAAATACCGTATAATGGGTTATTTTCGCGATCGAAAATTTTCGCAATTTTCTCGTAATTTTAATTTTCGCGGTTGTAATTTTAGCGAATTTGCGCTCACATATATTGACGCGAAAGTTGTTGGGAATTTTTGGCGTTTTTAAATTTTAGCGAATTCACGTCGGTCGCGAAAATAGCCAAAATATTATGCTCGCGAAAATAAGCCATTATACGGTAGTAGAATTGCTTCCTCTACAGAACACTTGACACCTTGAATGATAAATGATTGGACTTGTAATCAGTACTGGAGTAACATGTTAGCATTAATCTGATAAATTGGTACTGTAGCATCTATAGGAATTTTTTCCTGAAAAAAAACTGCTCTTCATTTGAAGAATGTTATTTAAAGCTGACATACATCATTGATATATCAAACTGACACTAGTTCTATTTGCATTGAAGGTTTCTCTTTTTATGTTACTGTACTTATCAGAATCAACACTCCAAAGGCAATAGTTGCTATTGAAAAAGAGGATTATTGCAAATGATCAAAAATGAAAAATGTTATTTCGTCAGATATTAATTACGGTATATTATAAGATTGTCTGCAAGAAAATTTAAGGAGCCCATTTCTTCTGACTGCACTCTATGCAGTGTTAATGTTCTGTTGCATAAAACCCTGGAGCTCCCAGCCAGCCCCAGCTGTACTACCCCAAAAAGTCATGACTATATGTTAAGACAGGTTAATTCGAATGGGCCCATGCCCTATAATTTTTGGGTAAATAGCATGATTTCTTCTCAAAAGGGGAATGAAAAAAACTGATGTAAAGCACTTTTTGGGGAAAAGTGGATGATTTTAAAGAAATCTGTAAACGACCCCTACTAAAGAAAGAAAAAAGCCCTAATGTAGCATTATGTTTAAGGGTAGAAACCAGTGTTTCTAAAGTTTTCGGAAGGCCGGTCCTTGACTGATCTTGGGGAAGAATGTCCGATTGAAATTTCAAAATTGGTAAAAAAAAATTGGTCATGAATAGTCTAGTGGCCTATAAATTGTTACAAAAATTACCTACATGTACATTTTTTCACAGCTTAATCAGTTATTAACCTGTCAATTAAGACTTCACAACTCTGCTACCATGACTCTCGCGACTACTGTACACATCCTGTGAATAGCCTGCAGCATCTATAGATAAAACGGGATGTGGCCGGTCTCGTTTAAAAACAATGGGCTGGATCATTTAATTTGCAAGTGAACTACACTAGTCAACGGCTGTTTGATATCATAATTAAAAGTAGCATTGTCCGTGCTTGTATTAATTTACGTAAACATTAAAATAGTTTGCATTTTATTGAAAGAAATGTTAGTGTGATGTGCGTAATTCTAAATGACCGACGACTAAATAAAATAAAGTACATTGAAAATTGCTGTTTCCCAAATTTAAAGAAAACTTTTATCATGCGGATTTTACTTAAATTGATTGCCTTTCACAGCAATGTTGTAAAGGCTCAAATGAATACATACTTAATGTGAAAAAAATCGAGTGACCGGCTTGCTTACTTATGTACAGAACGATTCAAATTAATTTCAAATTGACAAAAATCTATGTATGCAACATTTATTTCATGCTCGGAAATGAATGTTGCAAACGCAGACTCGTGTAAGTTTGTGTTGATTCAAGAATTACTATATCGGGTGTAGAATAGAATAATACTTCAAACAACTATACGCCTTTCCAATAAACAGTTTCGCAGTCCTGTACGAGTTACTTCCCATGACCAGATATCAACCCAAAACGAGGCTTCACAGGAAAGCTGAACTATCGGACTATGGCTTAAGCACATAAGGCCTAACATAATCCATTAAATTTCAGGTGTGTAATCGTCGCCGCCGGTCGAAAATAAGTTACTGGTCTGTTATTGTAGTTAGACATTTTTATTTTCACTATTTGTTAGATATTTGCATTTTTAATATTGTAAGAACATGTACCATTCTTGTTGATAGTGGGCAGTATGAGACGCGATTCGGATAAACGTGAGTATTAATGTTACGAATTTCTATAAAGCATTTTCATCTTTATGTATTTTATACTTAAAATTATATTTAACTGGTATGAAATTCACAAATTGCTAAGACTGGTAATGTACTATACACGATTTCAATATAGCAAGTCCGAAATTATCTCCCTTGTTGTGACGTCAATGGAGGATACCCTTGAAACACGGAAAAGGTTGCCACTAGATCACAAAATCTGTCTGTGAAACTCGATAGACATAGAAATAAGACAAAGTAATTGTTTTTATGTTTGCAATATTGATTTTTTAAACTGCTTAATAACTTATTTGCAAATACTTTCTAGAAATACAAGTTTATTAACGGAGATTGTTGTTATGTCATATATTTCGCGACTTTTGATTTATTTGTTATTTGTCTAAATGTACACCTCATAACTCTATAAGGTGATTTCTTTTTAACTTCTTGGTCTTTTTTTGTGAAACTCATTACTCATTTTGTAATACATTAGATCTATGTGTTGATATGCTGTTGAATGTTGTTACAGATAAATCCACATTGAATCGCACAGAATACTGATTATGGAGGATCATAGCTATTGTGAAGACCAACAACTATATTTTGCCAGTCGTCTTGATGAATCATGTATTCCTGATGAACAAAAACAGGGCACCAAAAAGAAAAAGGTTTTATAATTGCATATATATATATATCATTGTCTTATTTGGATTACAGTCAAATAGGCCACAAGTCATATAGGCCACAAGTCAAAAAGGCCACAAGAAAGTCAAATGGGCCACACTTGATTTTGAAAAAAGTCAAATAGGCCACAAAAATAGGCCACATTTTTATTTTATTTATATAGACTTTATTATCATTGTGTAAGTATGTTCTAAGTCAGTATATAATGTTTCATATGATATGATATGATATTTTATAAAATATTTTTTAACAAGTTGCTTCATTCATTGGGGATTTTGTACAGAGCAACATGTGCCTTGTACATGTTTCCAATGTCATCGATCAGAACTAAAATTAACATTATTTATGTGTCGATATGCTCTTTTAATGTCCTTAGTCTCCCCAAGTCACTTGGTCTACACTAGCAGAGAATGTAATAGCCTGTTGTTGTTGTTTTTTTTCAGAGTAACAGAATTTGTTGTGTGCCAGAATGTCACACAACTGGATATGAAGAAATCGAGGGTCATGGGAAACCAAGTTATCATCGTTTTCCACCAGAAGGGGATCCTCTTCGTCTAAAATGGTTGCATAACATTCGAAGAGAGGAAGATGACAATTTTAAGGTATAATATTAACTTCTTTTGCATTAAGTATTTCAACATTTAACACATCCTAATATTTTATATTTTTATCTCATAAAGAGACTATCAAAAAATAAATATCTTAGTCACTATGATTTCATAACAGCACATAATCAACAAACTGTACCTATAAGGATAAGCAACAAATACATGTAGGACATGCTAAAGCATTTCAAGGGCTTAACGCAACCAGTACCAGAAGTATTTCGTTCTTTATTTATTACAAGATACTGCAGTGTTGCATTAAACCCTCTATTTGTGTTGGTTTTAGCTCACTAGAGCACTTTGTGCTCAGGGTGAGCTATTGTGACCGGTCATTGTACAGCGTCATCCATCATGTGTCAACATCTCCTCTAAAACTACTCACTAGATTTTGACCAAACTTCACAGAAATTATACTTGACAGGTCCCCTACCCAAGTTATTCAAATGGTTCCGTGTCATTGCAAAACTAGGTCACAGGGGTCAAAAATGGTTCGAAAAATGCATTTTTAAATATTTTTCTCCTCTGAAACTACAAGGCCCAGAGGCTTCATATTTATTATATAGCATGATCTAGTGGTCCTCTATCAGAGTTGTTCAAATTATGCCCCTGGGGACAAAATTGGCCCCACCTCGGGTCATCCAGTTGACATAAAGAAATATCCTCTGTCAAGATTGTAAAAATAATGCACCTGGGGCTAAAAAGTTCTAAAAACACAACCAAAGCTAAGGGTTCTCAGGTGAGCGATCCAGGGCCCTTTGTGCCCTCTAGTTTTCTTTATCAAAATTGTGACATTTATTCTTCAGGTTCAGTGTCATACTGTGGTTTGTTCTCTCCACTTCCCTGAGGAAATGACAGAGATATCAGGATATTCAAAGAAGAGATATCTGAAGGAAGGTGCAGTTCCATTAATATTTGAATGCTGGAGGGGGAAAACCCATATTTATAAGCAGCACAAAGTAAGGCCTGCTAATCGACTTCAACAGAAAAAGATTTCTTCTGATGATGCTGACACAGAAAATGACATCTTAGCAACAGAAAATGAACTGAATGAACCTGTAGATGATAATTTCCAAATCAACAATGCTGTAATTAAAAATGAATGCCAAACACTCAAAACAGACTTGCATGATTTCTTGGTGGAGCAAGTAAAGTTATTGGAAAATAAAGTTGCCAGCTTGAAAAGAAGAGAAGAAAGGCTGTTGGATATGAATCAAGCTTTAACTGAAGATTTAAAGTCCTCTTTATTCTGCATTGAAAACCTCAAGCCATTTGAATTTCAGTTTTACACTGGATTTCAGTCTCGTAAAGTGTTTGACATTGTTCTTAATATTTTGAATCCTGGTCCAAACTGTGAAAACATTGTTATGGTTAATGATAAAAATGAAGAATCTGATGGTGGTAAGAAAAGAAGTCGGAGTCAAAAGTTGTCCCCAGAAAATCAGTTTTTTTCTTTTCCTTTGTCGATCGAAACTTGGGTTATTTGAAATGGATCTGGCAAAACGTTTTAACATCTCCATTGGAACTGTCAGCAACATTATAGTTACTTGGGCAAATTTTTGCTATGTTCGGTTAGGGCTGATAAATATTTGGCCAACAAGGGATGTGGTGGATAGCACTATGCCAAATTCATTCAAAGAGAAGTATCCATCAACGCGTGTTATCATAGACTGTACAGTGATCAAAGTAAATATGCTGTCATCCATGCTATTAAAAAGTCAGACTTACAGCAATTACAAAAGCACAAATACACTGAAAGGACTGATTGCAATTGCTCCATGTGGGAGTGTGACATTTGTGAGTGAACTGTACCATGGAAGTATTTTAGATCGTGAAATTACCATCAGAAGTGGGCTTTTAAACCTTCCTTTTGATAAGGGAGACAGTATAATGGCTGACAAGGGGTTTGACATACAGGATCTTTTTGATGAAAAATGTGTTAAGTTGAACATACCTCCATTTTTAGGTCAGTATGGGCAAATGTCAAACAGTGAAGTTTATCAAACCCAAAGCATTGCTGCTGAACGCATTCATGTGGAGCATGCTATCAACAAAATTAAGAATTTTCATATTTTTGATCAACCCATTCCAGTTACACTTTTTGGAAGCATAAACCAAATTTGGTCAGTGTGTGCACTTCTTACATTGTTTCAAGACCCTATTTTGTCGTGTCCTGGTTCAGAAAAGTGATGTTTTGGAAGTGAACAAACTTAACATTTTTAATCTCCAGTGTTCTGAACATTTAACAAGTACAGTGTTAAAAGTCCATTTCCATAATTTTTGTGTAAGCTTGTATGATGTCATAAGAATATGTTCATGTTTAATTAACACTAATGTATATTAGTTTTATTGCATTTGAAATGATGAAAAAATAAATATTGAAAATGTAGCACATTTTGAAATTTCTTATTAAACCTAAGAAAAAAATTGTTTCCTGAAATATTAATACTTTTTACGCCTTAGCAAATGACATAAACATTGAACTTCACATGTGAACTTGAACTACTGGCACATGCCTTGTGCACATTGTCTCAATGACCATATATTTACACTTCAACTTCATTCCCTACGATGAAGTCTTATTCACCTAAGGAATCATAATTTCTAATGGTAAACAGTGTGACATAATAGTTTATTGGACGTTGCACAATGTTTTGACCTGTGACGTCACCGAGCATGCATGTTTTGCCACGAGTTGTTGCGAAAAAGCGTGCAGTCATTCACTTTGTCGTGAACGTGGCTGTTCTAACAGCCATAAGAAAAAGCCGTTATTTTACGAATTCTTCTAATAATTTCTGTATTTATGAGAGTATAAATATGTGTAAATATAAGGATTGAATCAACATTTGATATTTTTCATTTGGGTATGAAAAACAATTGGATTGTTAAAGTATGCGTGAAGCCCCTTCGGGCTTCACACACTTTAAACAACCCAACTGTTTTCCATACCCAAATGAAAAACATAAAATATCGACTCAATCCTTAAAACAATGGATAGTTCCACAAATATTTAAGCTCCTCCCCAAGCGGCATATTTTCTTTGATCTTGTGATAAGCTTTATTACAAACAGGAAGTATGCTTTCTTTTGTATTTTCTAGGTCAGATTGTCAGCTGACAATATAATCCTAATCTATTGGATTAAAATTGACCATGTACAGTTATAAATGATCATGATTAAAAGTTGTGGAACTGTCCATTGACTCAGCTATCATAAACATTTTGTGCAGAGGTGTAGATTTTTCCTTCTGCACACCACATTATTGTGGTTAACATTTGAACAAAGTTTTATGAAAATCTACCACAGTGGGTTATAATTATCTGGAAAAGTCAAATTACATTAAATTTGACATTTGAGTAGTCCTTTAGAAAATATTAAACAACACCATGTTAAATATGTTAATATTTATTTTATAAGAGTGATAAACAACATAATAAAATGCTATCAACACAGATAAACTGACAAAATCTGGCAGCTACATTTGGGACAAAATGTGTGGAATAAAAATAAAACTTAGATGAACAATACAATAAGAATTACCGCTGAGTAGGTAGCATCACTCTGCTGTTCAGTTTTGGGCAATATTAAAGTTATTGTGATTTACAATATTGATTTTCAATGTCATCTGAGCAGCGAGGGTCAAGGTCAAAATGCAGAACTAGATGTACATGTAAGATTGAAATAACAAGAGGGACCATTCTCTCTCTGGGACTCTACAGATGACTAGTACTTTAAACATGTATACTTCTTTTCTGGACGAATGATGGGTCATAATATATTATTACTATGTAACTATTACTTGATTATATTTACTATAGTACAATTAGGCCGGCGCTAGCGAATGCTGAGAACCATGTGGCCCGGCTTTGGGATAGTATAAAGTATGGAGTGGAGTCTTGGAGTGGAGTCTTGGAGTTAAATAATATGATCCCCTATAAATTTGTCCCAGTCTGGGATACTTGTGGACAGTGTTTGTGATCTTTAGGACAACTAGATATGTGATTTTTATAAATAACTGTCAAAATTCAAGAAACTTCATAACACAATGTCTGCAGAGCTTTTTTCTGTGTTAATTGGAGCAAAGACAGTTTCTAGGGAACTGAGATGATAGACGTTGGACATTAACTCTTGGTGTACCTTAAATCATTATTCGACAATTAGACTGAACTTAAGCTTTAGCAATAAAACATCTGTTCTAAGGTGAATTCAAGGTGTTCTTATGGAATGGGAATTTTTACAGCTTTAATAAAACATTTAATAAAGCAAACCTGTGATTAATACAAATGTATTACAACAATTGTTTATATTAAAATAAATAAATATCATTTGTTAGTATAAAGTTGTACTTTCATTTCAATAAAACAACTGTGATGCAATATGAATACATGAAGGATCTCAAACCTTGAAGTATGCAATATATATATATTAGCATGCTGATCATGTATAATCAAGTTATTTACTTTTATGCAAACCAGTTGGAAAATCAATTGATGGAAACAACATAAAATGGCCAACATTAATGACATTAAATATTCAGATTTGTTGCTTGTACAATAAATGTTTTGTTGGGTATGTCTCCTCCAAATTAATAGGTCAATAATGGTTCAAACAATGTTCTCTCTATGCTCCTGCCAGTGATACTGCTCAGTTATATGACATGCTAAATGGTCGGTTCAAGGCACCATGACAGCCCAAGAGAATTTCAAGAAAAACAATGATCTAATCTTGACACTTATGGGTTCCTGCCATAACAAGGTCGACTCATTACAAAAAGTGCAGTTGCATCCATATTTTGTGATAGATGTCATGGGATGTAAGAATAATAAACTGTAAAACGCATTAATTTCGCGTGGAGAAAATTTCGCGATTTTCATAAAAAAAATCACCAATTTTCATTATTCGCGTATTTATGAACTTGCGACGTCGTCAGACTCGAAATCGAAAGTATATAAGGATAATTTATTACCGTGATCACGATTTCATAAGTAATTAAATCAAATAACTGAATTGTGGCGAAAAAGGAATTTTATGCGGCGTTTAAAGTGATTAACAGTTCTGTTAAAGTTGCCTCTTTTCGCATAATTATCGGATATATCAAAACTCATCATATATTTGCGATATGTATGAATTCACTAGGTAAACGATTCGCGAATATTAGCGAAAATAAAACTAACGCGAATAAAAACCAGTTCTACAGTATTGTTTTTGAAAACTGTTCTTTGAACATTACTTTTGACTTTTAAACTGATAATCATAATGAAAGAAGGCTTTAAGCCCTCGGCAGATATAAAAATAATGACAATTATTGTTTATGATTTCAGAAAAAAATTCTGTCAAAAATCTAGAAATTTAAAATAGTTTAAGGTATATTCTGCCCATATTGTACTCTTGAGATAAAAATACATTTAAAAAAATGAAAATACCATACAATATTACTACTGGTATGAAGATTATTATCAAAATACAAGGGATTCTTTATTTATTTTTTGTTAAAATCTTAAAACACCGCACAGTTTTTTAACACATGCAGATCAGCAAACTTAACATTGTGTTGCTATAAAAAAAAAAGAAAGTGGTAATTAACTATTATTAAAGTGCAATTAAAAATATTGATCATAAATAGCTTAGAAGACATTCGTGTGTACTGAAACATGCTTATTACATAAAATAATAAGTATGTTTACTATAAGATTTGAACCCATGACCGCTACAGATAAAAAAGAATATCATTGTCATGAAATATTTCAAAACTAAGACTAAACCAACTCCAAGGTCAGACCAAATTGTCACTCCAAAAATTCAGCTCCAAAATTCAGCTCCAAGGTCAGACTCCAGACTCCACTCCAAGACTCCACTCCAAGACTCCACTCCATACTTTATACTATGCCCCCCGGCTTTATATATAGATTGTTAAGTAATGAACGGGAACCATGTTGTATGTACGTTAAGTTCAAGGTCAAGCTATTTATAATTGAGTATATAAATATAAATATTGAATTGAATTATCTCCCCTTAACTATAAATATAAATATATACATGTATAGATTATATAAATAGATCGATTAGTCCGTGTTTTCTTTTAATTATGCGAATTGAAAGTTTATTTTTGTAAGCAGTTATAGAAAGAGTGTACATGTAGTAAGAGACATTGTTCAGATAGTTATTCTTGGATGATATTGAAGTTTGTGTTCTGTTTACGAATATTGGCAATCCTATGACTTGATTTTCGGCGCGTGAATGTGACCTATATTATGATGGTTCTTTGTTTACAAATGTTTTTGATGTTGAAATTGACGGTTCTATTGGGTTTCTGTTTTACAAGAAGGCGATTTCGTGTCTATAAAGTAAATAATGATTGTATAACCATTTTTTGTATGTCTTTTTCTGTTGTTAAGAATAATTGTGACTCATCCCCATCCCCTCCCATTCCCCCCCCCCCCCCACCCCCCCCCCACCCCCCCCCCACTCTTACACCCAACATCTAACTTCTTTAAATGTCGTCCACATATAACACGTCTGTGTTATACTTTTCTTGTTATCTATGAATTAGAAATAACTTTTGATATAAGGAATACAATATCACAAAACAATGCGTCGGGTGAAATGAAAGTCATATAACTGACATTTTTAGAATATTTCAGGAGAAGCAAATAACTGTTTTTTTATCTTTCATATGAATTAAAGATTTTGTTGTAAATTCTAAGTAAATTTTGCATAATTACATAGGAATTTCCTTTAGAAATTTTTCTTTTATGTAAATTAATGAAAATATGTAGATGAGATGAAAGTCAATGTTGAAACTAGTATAACTGACATTTTCAATGTTTTATAAAAAATAATGTGTCATTTGTGGCTGTAATTACATACTTTTTTAGTATTTTGATTGCATTTATCATTTTCAACATAGTTCACAACAATTCAAAAGAAAAACAAGCTTGTTAATAAAATATTTCAAGTTTTGTCAGTTATATGACTTTTTACACTGACTGTTTTGGTAAATAAAATGGCATAAGTGCATTTTAACAAAATAATCAATTTGTATTATCAAAAAGGTTTGCAAACTTAAAATGTAGGTAAATCTAATCCATTTCAGTAAAAATAACTTAGTATTTGTCATTCAAAAAAACTTTTGATTTGTTTTTTCAAGCTTACAATGCAGTTATATGACTTTCAACATTGAATTTTTTCTTAGATAGGATTTATACAATTTGCCAAAAGAACCATTTCCCTTCAGATTTTAGCAGTAAAATTTTACCAGATGATGCAGCTATTTAATACATGTCATAAAATGTAAAAAAGTGAAATTTGTAAAAAATGTCAGTTATATGACTTTCAACATTCACCCGACGAATAGACTACATTACAAAAAAGATAAACATTTTTCTTTTCTTACATCAATGAAATCATTTAAATGTGACCACTTTGAATTTCTCCCAAGAAATATTCTCTACTTCATATTTTTCTTTACCACAGGCACAAATGAGTCCATGAAAAATGTTTTCAGCTTTCCAACCATTTCACACCAAAAGCTTTCATCAAATAGAATCCTTTGTATACCCAGTCCTTTGTCAGTATACACCACAAAGTCACAGTATGTGGCACCGCATACTCCAAGCTGACCTTGAACTTGTGCATAATATTCATGGTCTTTCTTCAGACAGAATTTTCCATTTTCAAGTGTGCAGAAAAAGGTTTTATCAATGCAGCTTTCCTTTGGAGACAATTTCTTTTTGGAGTTCGAACATTTCACTTCCAAAAGACCAAATCCTATGTCATCATTGTATGTTACTCTGTCAGGGGATGCAGCAAGGCAAGGAAATCTTGAATTCACAACAACACCACACTTATACACTTTTGTTTTGTGTTTGCTGTTTGCCATGTACTTGATGTATTGTTGAACAGCATTTTCTTCGTTTTGCACACCATATTGAACTGATGCTACTTTTGACAAGTTTGGTTCGCTTAACAGGTATTTCAAAACATATGATTCCTTGTCTTTTTTTCTTTTCAGTATGTGTCCGAATTTGCAGTAAGTCGATACCTCCTAGCTTGAAACCATTCATTGCAGGCAGACTGCTCTTTAGTTTTGCTTTCTAGATGTGATGCCTCACTTTTTGTTAAATTTAATTTGAGCTGTTCCAGAATGCTGTCGTCAACATTTTAGGCAAAATAATCTTTCCATGGAAACAGTGGCATTTCTTCCCCAAATATTTTTTCATTGGGCTGATCAGAAGTGTTTTCAATGACGTCAAATCCTCCTTCAGTTAAAGAAAGTTGATATGAAAGAATTGACCCAACTGGTGCATTGACATCCAAACTGGTCTTGACAGTCCTTTCATTGTCCAAGCTGCCTGTCTGACATATTCCAATCAGTGGATTAATCATCTTTAGTTGTTCAATAGCCTCCTCTATTTTAGTTTGTTCTCTGGCATTTTCAGCACGAGCATCATACAATGAAGACTTTATACCACTTGTAACAGCCCCATATCTAGGCCTCACCACTGTCCCTTTCATAACAGACTCAGGGCGAATCCCTTCAAATCTGGGCTTTTGCCATTTCTGCGGCTCTTCAGTGCATGTTTTTTTTCTTCCGAACTCTTTAAGTTCCATTTTTACACTGTGATCTAACAAATACAGTAGCGCAAACACATGATTACAAAGACCACTAGTGCCAGCCACACATGAGCATTCAGCATTCAGTACTTTTCCATCAGTTTCATGCAACTGGACACTCACCTTATGTGGTGATTCATGTTTTTTCATGGATCTGAAACACTTGCACCTGAAATGTATAACGGATGGTTTTTTTGCCGACTGAACCTCATGAACATATCCATCGTGATAAAATGAATATCCCCTATTTAAAGGTTTTTCAACACTTTCTTGTTTTTTCCCAGATTTCTTTGAATGTTCTAACAAGTTCAAGTAACTAAATGCCTTTGGAAGCACTGAAGCATCATTACACCAAATTAAGTTCTTGTTCTCAGGAGTAATGTGTTTACAGTCAGATTGTGTTGAGCACTTCTTACAATTGTTTCGTTTGCGCACTAAATGAGGCTGTCCTGGATATGGATCAACAAATGTGTAGTCTTCTCCGGATTCTTGACACCTCTTCACCCTGAAAAGTATAAAACATAATTTGTTTTGCATTCTGAACTTGTACATAGTATATACTATTACCATTTTTATATTCTAAAATAAGTTAGAAAATGCTCAAATTAGAATTGAAGCCCTGCATTTTCTGTGAATATGCTCGAAAAGAAAATAGTAACACGTTACACAACAACAACCTTAATCTTATAAAAATATAAGCAATTGACAAGTCATGTTCAGTTTTTTTTCAAAACACAAGTCTGCACCATATTAATTAACAGTGTAATTTTTATTATGTGATAAATGAGAAACCGAATAAAATTTCGACACAATTGCTATTAAATATTTAGTTTAAAAAGTTAATAATTCCAACCCTCTTTGATGTTTCATTTGCAAATTAAAATTCAGGATAGTACAGTGGCAACAAATAATAATAGTTGGCTGCCAATGAGACATCTACCAGGGTCTCAATACACTGTGCAATATGAAACAAGAAACTATTTTGTCTGGAAAACATTCCCAAATTTTTAACCTTATTTAGAACACACAATCTGATATGGAAATGATTATTAACAAATATTTCAGTACCTTAAACATAGTTCTGCTTTCGTTAGCTTTGTTCGAACTGTTTGTCCACGACACTGAAGCCACACCCTTAGATCAGACACTTTGCATTTCTCAGGTTGTTTGGATAAACGAGCTCCTGGAATATCTTGTTCTGTAAGCTAAAATAAAATACCGGTAATCAATTAATTTTGTTATCATAATATGCATCATTCATAAAGTTATTCAGTAGTTAATTTTCAAATTTTGTTAATTTTTCTAGGATTATTACTTCCCTTATAATGAATCATGTGTATTTAACTTTGTAAATTGATAACCTGATTATTTCGACAATGCTAATGGGCAAAGGCTGGTGACTCACTTGTACACTGATTTTAGTTTAATGTAAGATGTAAAATTAAATGTTTAATGTAAGATATAGTGTATTAAATTGAGAAACATAAGACTATATTCCTATATGTCCATAGAAAATAGTTTTTGTTCTATGAATGCAGTTTGTATTGAGGAGACTATAATTTGTAAAACAAATAAAATAAAATACCTCAGAACAGCTGCAAAGAAGATTGTTGTTATTGATGTCCTTCAGCTCTTGTAGGACATTTGCCATTCTTATTGCCCAGAACTGTCTGCTTGTTTTGACACCTGTACTGACAAATTTAGCTATTTCAACACATTGGTATTCATATTTCCACGAAATGCTTTATTTTATTAACACTCTTACACTTAATATTCGTTAAACGGTGACTTACATAATATATAAATAACAACACGCTTGCAATAATAAAAATCTTATCCGAATTTTTGTATCCGAAAAATGTTTACACTTATAAACAGTCGATGACTTTAACCACTCGTTCTAACAAAAAATAACATATCCTGCAGTATTTAAACGAGCAACTTAATATATTGCATTCTGTATACATATTTTTAAGAAAAACAATCATACCATAAGAAAAATCGATGTTCAACGCGATGTTGTTTTTTTCTTCTCACATTTTTCTACAATCCTCAACATACGTCACTTCCTGTTTGGGAGATAACTCTGTTAAGCGCGTACTTGCTAAATTGAAATCGTGTCTCCGGAAATCGTGACATGTCAACGTTCAGTTACAGTATCTGTATGTTATACTTGTACTCATCTAATACTTGAATTCATCGTACCGTTAATGTTCAACGAACAAATAATTTTGAATTTTTGAAAACGTCACCTATACTTCACAAGCAAAAATACGGTACGATTGATTCTGTCTTGAAATTAAGAAGGATCAATAAGGTTATCTGATTGTTCGTTTACGTAAGAGTATCATTCATAGAATAAAATTCAAGGATTCTGATGCCGGCTTCTAATAAAGATGGAGATGCCGGCTTCAAATAATGATGGGAACATTTATATTAACATAAAGACTGCTAAGGTTTGAAATTCTGTCATTTTTGCGTAAACGCTCAATCGCTTGATTGAATATTTATAAAATGTTCTGCTAAGATGAGTTTCTAATTGATGTCTTAATTCTACTTGTCGTATTAAGGATTAATAATTCATATAACTGCTATATCAAATACTTTTGCTACCCGATTCAGTAATTAAAGCCCCAATAAACTTGCCAAACAGCATATTTTTTATTAACCTAAACATTTTATATTTCACCTGTATGCATAATAACACAAAAAATAAACCTTACAATAAGAAAAGGATATTATCTTATTGATTTACAGCATGTTTTTGGCGCTTTTCGGATCGTTTATTTTGTTTACAAAACAAACAGCGAATCTTTCCGAGCTGATTTTCGGCAACTCTCGGCAGGCGAAGGTCGGTCATTATACAGAATGACGTCACCGTGTTCTTACGGCCCACTTACGGAAAAAACCGATAACTTTTCGCCGAGTGATTGTAAACATTGGTTAGTAATTTTGTGGGCTACAAAAATACTGTTCGGACCGGGTCTCAATGATTGGGGATTATTTGAGGACATAAATATTTGGTCATTTATACTTTCTTTTGAAAAGGGTCAACGTGGTTAGTTAATGTTCACAATGAAAATAAAACGTTTTGGCAATTTTATTGGGGCTTTAAGGATTTTGATATACTTATTAATTGGGAGGTGGTAGTACATAAAAATGTAAACCGACCTCTATTGGTCAGTGATATCTTCTTCTTAGTAATTGACAGGGGACCCCTTGTGCGCGACAATTTGGCATTTTTATGACATGCCGCTTTCAAAATCAATCGCAGCTGGCATGTCAGTAGTTGATAAGACGCGCTAAGCCGGAAACGACACTCAATTTATCTGTGGATAGAACACAGGCTGTTAGTTTAAGTCGTTTAAAGTAAACCTTGGCGCGAGGAATAATGACTTAATACTTTTATTCAAATTAGATTTGTTGTTTTATAAACTATTCTTGATAAAAAGAATTTCATGACGCTGATGTATTATTACTAATTCAACGATAAACGAGAAAATATATTTTAAAAAAGAAATTTCATGATGAAAAACGAAAGTTGTAGGTACATGTTCCCTATTACATTAATACAGCGAGCAATAATTTTTCCTGTATAGTAGTCACGTGACTGAATAGGGGAGGTAACTGAAAAATTCATCGAATTATTGGAAAGGCGTATTATATCATGGTACAAACTTACAATGCATGACATAGTCGACATATATTTACGTAAAGCGAATACTGGCCTCCCAAAATTCTGAGATTTAATACATGTTCAATAAATAATCCCCATTGCAATTGCTATGAACACTGCTGTATATTACTATTTTGAACTATTACGTCACGTTTTAAATGCATCGGATGCCAATCACCGTGAACTTCAAAAGTCGCGTGCCGCTCTAATAAATTGATCAAAGAATTTTTCTGTCTGCAGCTCAAAAATCATTAAATAAATCTGTTGGGAGGTTGTACAATTTCCCCGATGAGAAAATATGTTGTATGGGAGGAATGGACTGGGGGTCGGGACAGTTAAATGCGCTGAACGCGGGGACCGGAAGTCGCAGTTCTTGCGGACCAGAAGTCGCTGTTCGAGCGGACCGGAAGTCGGGAAATAGTCAATTTTGGTGCCAATGTCTGATTGGGATTTTGATGTAACACTGGTAGAAATGATTCCTTTTCTTGAATAGAAAGAAGGATCAC
Source organism: Corbicula japonica (assembly GCA_038501625.1). NCBI lineage: Eukaryota > Metazoa > Mollusca > Bivalvia > Venerida > Cyrenidae > Corbicula > Corbicula japonica. The sequence continues at coordinate 9,336 of JAZAYU010001224.1, read as the reverse complement.
ACATTTCTTTAGAAATTACTTTGGTTAAATTCTTCTGGGGAATTCCTGAGACTAATGTTTAAAAATGAGTACTGATAATTAACAAGGAAGTATAATGTACTTTCACACTGCGGTATAATGTGAAGCCAAATGATATATGAGTTAATAGATATTCAATATGTCCCATCACAGTTAATTCACAAATTAACTACTGTATGCAAGCAGTTGCCATGGCAAATTATTGAAGAAGCTAAGGATTTTCATCTGGAAATCAACAGCTGCAGGAATTAAATAATTGTCTGAGAATTTGCTCATAATTTCATTGCCCATTATAAAACAACTATTCTGGTAATGTTATTTGTTTTCTTTACATGGCCTCTTTTACATGGATCAAAATTATTCTGTAAACTGGTCTAAATACTGGGTTGTGCTCAACTTGGGGCTGGGCGGCATATGCAGCAATAATGCATTTCCATTACTGCCCATGAATAGGCAATATCTCCAGTCCCGTCTGTTAGTTTTACATTAATTTCACTCTTAATAGTTTCAAAATCAATTGAAAGTGTTGCTCAAAATAATGAAAAGTTAAATGTTCTGTGATTCAAACAAATAACAATGGTGGCGCCATATGATTACCACATCTCAAGAAATTAATGCATATTGGGTGTGCGATCCCTGTCATTAACAAGCAACTTTAATTTGATGATTTTTGAGAAATCATTAGCATTTTAATAAAAATCTATACAGAAATTAATAAATGTTTTACAAACTTAATCCCTAATATTTCCCACTCCATTGAAAGTTTTTGAAGGGAATTTTTTGGAAGGAATACATGTAGCATTATCCTTGTGATTAGTGCACATTATGAAATTTCAAGGCTTTTCAAATATATTCTCCCTTTCAAAAGAAAGTTACCACTTTTGTAATAATTACTAGTTGTCACTGATTGATAAAATATAAAAGGCTTCATATGAATTTAAAGTTATATTTATGACAGAATTTGAAACAATCACTACATTGTAAGATCAACATCAGGAACACACTTCGGGTGTTTTCTACCATTAATGCTATTTCCGTTTTTTTTTTTTTTAATTTCTGGACTGCCATCAGCTAAAACTTTCTAAACAGACTAATTTAACAGTAGAGTGTGCCCTAAAATAAAACAATTTAGAAATTTTTGATTTTTAATAAATTTCCACCATTAAAGAAAAGGTAAGGCAGCCTTTAACCTGTTTTCCCATTGGCTGTTATGCAATATTGTCTGGTTGATTTTAGTTATGGTTGATTAGATTGTAAGTTACCTGAAATATCAAGTATGTACCAGTACTACTTTGCCATACAGAATTGTTTCAATTTCATCATTGTAAAACCTATGGTAAAGGTGGAACCTTTCTTTTAACCATCAGTGTACTTAAGTGGAATGTTGTTTGCTGGACCCTCTACCAAACTTGCCTTGGCTGTCATTTTATAAAATATGGCTGCCAGTGGGTTGGACTTTTTTGTCTGTGCGATTGTAAGAATGTCATTTTAGTATTTCCTAATTTGAAAGTATCTTTTCAAGGAAGATGGTTTAAATAAATTTTTAGAAAAAAATAGAGTAACAAATATTACTTGGTTATAATTACATTTTGCCCAGTGTTGAAGATTATAAAACAGACAATGGAAACCAGTCTCAAATTTCAAGCATCTGATTGGCTAAAATTGCAGCCAGTTGCCATTTAAGCCAATCAGATGCTCAAGATTTGAGACTGGTTTCTCAGTTTTATAATCTTGGAGCCAGATTTTACAGATCTTTACAAAGTTAGAAAATAAACATCCCTGCAACTTTTGATAGTTTTCTGGTAATAATGGCTTTTGCACATTCCTTCACAGCTGGCTTTGTGCAACATTCTGCAGCTTAAACAATTTCTTGTTTTTAGAAGTTAATGTGATTTTGCACAGTGCCCAAGGTTATAAAACTGAGCATGGAAACCAGTCTCAAATCTCAAGCATCTGATTGGCTGAAATGGCGACCAGTCGCCATTTCAGCCAATCAGATGCTTGAGATTTGAGACTGGTTTCCAAACTCAGCTTTATAACCTCGGAGCCTGATTATGTTTTTCTTCAACCTTAACTCCATAGGCTACAGTCATGTACATGTATATTACATGGGCAAACAGTGTAGATCCAGATCAGCTGGCACATCTGGATGTCACAAATTTGCTAGCTGGTTTGGATCTAGACTGGTTGCATAAACAGATATATTATGAAGGGTTAACTTGTAGCAGTATGGGCTCCATACAATTCAGTATTCACTCATAAATTTTTCTCCCATAGTGTAAATCTGTGATTAAGTACTAGACCCTGGAGCAGATTTTGAAAAGCAGGTAGACTTATCAAAATCATCTCACAGCATTACATTCAGACTGCAGAAACAAAATTAAGTTCACTTTTTTAGTTAAAAAAAATTGACACGATATCAGTAATATTGAAATATGTGCTTGTCAATACAAGTATTTTTATGATATTTCAAATCAAACTTGGTAGGATGGTTGGTTATGACAAGTAGATGACCCTTGTTGATTTGAGGTCAGCAGGTTAAAGGTCAGTGTAATGGAGACCTAAAAAGCAAGAAACAGTCCTATAAATAACTAGAAAACACTGGGGCATATTGTTCTGAAACTTGGCATGTTGGTTGGATTGGACAAGCAGACAACTTTACTGATTTCCAGAACAGTTCAAGGTCATGGTAACCTTTATAGCAGAATCTTTGTTCAGTCAATGTCCCTATTGCTTTGAAGTGAACTGATCAAAGGTCAGGGTCACAGTGAGCTTCGATTAAAATACTGATCAATATTTAGAGAATGTTGGGCCTTATATCCCCAAACTTTGTTAGTTGGTTTGTCATGACAAGTAGATGACTCCAAGGTCATTTGATCAATGTCATTGTTACTTAAGATAGAAATTCCTTGTCATGAGTAAAGCTTAAAAAAGGTTTGAGCTATCCTTATTTTTCTTGGGAGTGTATATATCCTGTGTTGAGATTGTATGGGATTAAAATTGGGTCAGTGGGATCTGCTAAGGGCTTTCTGGAACTCCATTTGATTACATAACTATTTAAGTTTTTATGTTTTTCAGGGTAAATTATGCAAGAAGTTTCGAGTACAAGGTATTCCTAAGTTTGTTCTGATTGATGGAGAGACTGGTAAAACCATCACACGAGATGGCTATTCACATTTGATGGAGGATGAAAATGGCACGGAGTTTCCATGGCGACGGAAGAAGTTCTCAGATATTATTAAAGGAAAACTGCTAAAAGATGGTAAAGAAGTTGATGCACTTCAAGAATTGCATGGGAAAATAATCGGACTTTTCTTCTCAGCACATTGGGTGAGTTCTGATATAGAATTAATATTTTTAAAATTCCTTTTCAAAAAAGTGGTGTAACATGTTAATGACTTTGAAAATTGGTCTACATGTTCCGGTCTACACTCTGTCACAAAACAAACAATATAATTATCAATATCTGGAGTACCAATTGAATTTACTTAGCCAGGAGGAATGTTAAAAATGGTTAAAAGTCACATCATTTTGTTTTTTAGGGTCATTAGGTCATTTTAAGGTCATGGCGACCTTCAAACTAGAAAAGAAACCTCATCAATATCTGCTTGGTTTCCCCACCTGGCTTCCCCTACTCTAGATACTCAGTGAATGAATCCTGCAGATTTTGGAATTAATAAAGTTCAAGGTCACATTGAGAATAAAGAATTAGAAAGCCATTTGGTCTGCATTGTTAAGACTTGGTGGTGATGTTTAAAGTGGCGATCGATTTTATTGCCATTGGTCATGTTGCCAATGGCAAAACTTTTTTTTCCAATTCGAGAAGAAAAATTCTCAATTGAATAGATACAAAAATGACTACAAAAAACCTTTACCTTTATCATTTCATTAGTAAATTATTATTAGAGCTTGCTAGTTAATCAGGCATCAATTGTTTCTTTAATCCAGAAATTATTCAATGTATAAAACACAGTTCACGGTCCAAGACATGACCTGTGTACGTTGGTGCTAGGTACTCTGGGATAGGAACTACTTTTAGGGCAGAGTTAAAACCCTGCTGCACTGCAATAAAGAATGGGGTTTGCACATAGAAATTGTTATGTCATCAGCAGACGCTATAGGGAATGGAGAATGTGTAAAGTATTTATTTTGTACAATTATAATAGGGAAAGCATCAACAACATTTAACTTTTTTTTCTTTTTAAATCTTTATTGACAACTAAAGCCTCCTGTAGTAAATCAATATTGCCCATTTTAAGTTTCGATGAAATTGACCTTCATATGGATTCTAAAACACCATCCTGTACAGGCATTCTTTTGATTCATAACTTTCATTTTTGACATAACTAAAGTCATCTGAGAGTCAAATTCCAGTCTGGCTGAATATTTGTACCAGAACAATAATGCAGAGTGTGTGTATGGTGCAGTAACATTTTAAACTTTACTTGATGATTTGGTTTAAATGGAAAAGTTTCTTGGCATGAAAAGAAAAATGTTAAGTGTTTTTGAATGCCATTCAAGTTCTAGTTGGCTTATCATGGTTAGAAAAACCTGATAGTTTATTATGTGTTTTCAGATAAATTCCAATATGTGACTGGTGTAGAACTACATGTAGATCAAACCGTGCAGATTGATCAGGGGTCTATGCCAGTTACCCAATTTAGGCCATAATTATATACGTTGTGATGCATGTGTGACCAGTGTAGATCCAGACCAGCTAGCTTACCTATGTTGACTGATCTGTATCTACACTGGTCATAAACAATGTAGATCCTGGTCAGACAGCACAATGTGCCAGCTAATCTGGATCTTCACTGTTTGCTCAAGCAATAAAGGTGTATCAATATAGTAAATGGTTAAGGCATTGTTTACCTAGCAGTTACTTGACCAACTGCCAAACTTAATGTCTGACTCCCTTTTTTAACCCTTCAGATGTTTTGTACTCAATGAATGGGTAGAACTTAAATAACTATAAAAATATCTCTATATAAAAATATTCTGGCTTGTGCAACAGCAAAGAAACAAATTTTAAAGATTGGCCTTAAAATTAAAATCGTGAGCTCCATGTAAAGATTTGAATAGACCTGTCAGTGTTTGATTAATGCAAATTGCAGTCTGCATTATTCAAATAGAAAATTTGATAATTGTTTATGCCAGCAGCATTATTTTTTAACCTTTTTATGTCTGTGGTTGATAAAGTACATCCATCCCTCAAGTTGGCTGAACCAACATGCTCTGTAATCCATTAATCTGTAGGACATGGTGATATCCTAGGGATGACAAATGTAGATTGAAGCCCAAGATCATAAAACTAAATCTGGAGGCCAGTCTGAAATCTCAGGCATCAGATTGGCTAAAATGGTGAACTGACCTGCACTTTGTAGATCCTTATCAGACTTCACCAGTGCTCACTTTAAGTTTTATTAGATTATTTCTGTACATGCAGCAATTAATAAAGATCTTGATCAGAATGCAGTAAATTGTGCAGACTGATCAGGATCAAAACTGGTCACTCATGTGATGAAATTCATATAGTTAAACATAATATTTAAAATCTGTAACTTACAAAGCCTTGAAATGATAAAATACAGTGGAGATCCAATATAACGCGGTCTGTGGGGCCCATCCCATCAAATCGCGTTATTATCGGATTCGCGATATTCGCGGGACATAGAACTTACGCTATGCTAGGTCCATACATGTATTACTCGTATCATTTTATCGTTATTTGAAATAAAATCCTTTGTTTCCATGTTGTTTTGTTTTATCTAACAGGTGCTATAAAATTATTACTTTGTGAAATTAACTCACAAAAGTTTATTCTGCGGGCGTTTTTCATATGCGGAACTCATGTATTTGTTTGACCTGAACGCTGTTTTGAAGGAAAACAATACACGTGAAAACTTTGAACTTAAGTTTATATAAGAACATGGTAAAGCTACTCAAAATGTAAACAGGTTCTCAACACATGTCAAATGTAGGCATGAGCTTCTCAAATTAGAAGCCAATTAACAACATCAGACACCTATGTCATCTGCAGTAGGTGCGAAAAACAACCATTCAGTAACCATTTCGCGTTCGTGATTAGGTGCCCCAGTGTTTGTACAACAATTTATTACTTAACAATTTTATGACAGTTTGATATTTTAATAAACGTAGGAAACAATCAACAGATCATAAAGGAACATTTCACAATTTTTTCAATGATTTTCAATACGTTAATGAACGAGCGTCATTGTCTTTATCGATTAGCGCGGTATTTACGTTGTTACTTCCCTTTTTTTCCCTTTCCAAATATACAAAAATGGCCGTTGATAGAATTTTACTATCTTTTATGAATAAAAAACGGGGTCCAAGGGTCGGCCGCGTTATATTGGATTTCGCGATATAGCGGATCGCGATATAGCGGAGCTCCACTGTATCAAAAGAAAACAGTCAATAACTCTTATTAGAAGGATTTCATCGTTTGGATTGATTTGCATCCTGTCTGTTATTGTTTCTTCTGGAAATAATCAATGTTTTCTCCAAAATACATTTACATTGGTTTACAACAGTGAGATATCAATGAAATTAATTACTTCATAGGACCCTAGCCTGTTTATTGTAAAAGCTTGTCAATATCAATGATGTTGATTCAGTTTGGAACTGGAACAGTCATGTAATTTGATTGAAACACTTTACTCCATATAATATTTTTTATTATGCTCCCCAAAGAAATTTTGGGAGCACATAGTCGCCGCGTCCGTCCGTCTGTCAGTCCGTCCGTACGTTCGTGTCCGGCCCATAACTTCCTTGTTTGAAATTGGATTTTAAAATTATTCAACAGAAATGATCACTATATTTAGACGACGTGTCGCGCGCAACATTTGGGTCGGTACCTTGAAGGTCAAGGTCACAGCATGACCTTGCAGCAAAATGGTGTCCAGCCTATAACGTTTTTTGATTTGAAATCAGGTTTTAAAATTATTTCACAGAAATAATCACCATATTGAGACGATGTGTTGCGCACAAATATGGGTTGTTACCTTGAAGGTCAAGGTCACAGCATGACCTTGCAACAAAATCATGTCTGGCCCATAACTTTGTTAATTGAAAGCGGATTTTAAAATTATGTCACAAAAATGATCACCATATTGAGACGACATGTCGCGCGCAACATTTGGGTCGCTACCTTAAAGGTCAAGGTCACAGCATGACCTTGCAGCAAAATTGTGTCCCGTCCATAACTTCGTTATTTCAAGTCGGATTTTAAAATTATTTCACAGAAATGATCACTATATTGAGAGGACTAGTCGCGAGCAACATTTGGGTGGCTACCTAAAAGGTCAAGATCACAGTATGACCTTGCAGCAAAATTATGTCCCACCCATTACTTTATTATTTCAAGTCGGATTTTAAAAATTATTTCACAGAAATGATCACCATATTGAGACAACGTGTCGCACACAACATTTGGGTTGCAACCTTGAAGATCAAGGTAATAGCATGACCTTGCAGCAAAATCATGTCCAGTCCATAACTTTGTGCTTGCAACATTTGAGTCGCTACCTTGAAAGTGAAGGACACAGCATGACCTGCAAGTTGCAGCAAAATTGTGTCTGGCCAATAACTTTTTTATTTGAAGTCAGATTTAAAAATTATTCACAGAAATGATCACCATAATGAGACGACGTGTAGTGTGCAACATTTGAGTCGCTACCTTGAAGTCAAGGTCAAAGCATGACCTTGCAGCAAAATCGTGTCCTGTCTATAACATGTTATTTATAGTTGGATTTAAAAATTATTTTACAGAAATGATCACCATTTCCAAGCGACATGTCACATAACATATGGGTCACTTCCTTGAAGGTCAAGGTCACAGCATGACCTTGAAGCTAAATAATGTCTGGTCCAAAATTTGTTATTTATAATTGGATTTTAAAATTGTCTGATATTATAGCACTACACTGTTTTCAAAAATTCACCTCTATAGTGATACAACTAACAGTGTTTGTGACAAAGTACCCATTCGGGGAGCATCACCCATCTTCGACGGTCTCTTGTTTATACACTTTTATGGCTTAGGCAATTCAGTAGATCCAGATCAGCCATCTCATCCCTGCCATCTAATCAGGATCTGCACTGTTTACTTTTTTAGGTTATTTGTGACCAAAATGTGAACAGTGCAGGTCCGTATCATATGACATATATGTGCTGGCTGATCTGGATCGATGCTCAGTTGGCTTATGTGATAAAAGTCTTATATATGGTGTAAAGGGTTAAGTTAAACACATATGTGACGTCGGCTGCGAAAACCAGGCCAATTGCGCAAATGACGTCATGCGAGAAAAGGCGCTTTTTCGTCGCATGACGTGGAAATAAAAAGTCAATTAAGAGGCGTCGTCTTTTGCGTGACAAATATTTTTTTTTCAACTTAAACTGATTTTTTTTCCAACTTAAACTGATTGATGTTCGGTAATTGATACATGTTTCAAGGGAAACACAAATCTAATTAATTTTATGCTTGTTTAAATATGAATTATCTTTAGGATCTTTTTCTTTAACAAAATTACGACATAGTTGGCATATTCCCCTGGAAATATTTTCATGAACTTGCCGTGGTAACTCAACTAATGTTTCCCCTTGTAAAGTGTTATTTTTTTATTAAAAGGTAAACATATGCGTAATTTTTAGTATAGTTTATTATATTTAATCTAAATTCCGCACATTTTTAATGAATTTCGGTTAGAAACTATGTATGTACGATGCCGAGAATTATTTGACAGGTGTTTCAAAATTTAGGCACGCTATGTCAGACACTCACAGTATTCTCATCACTTCTAAAGATTTCAGAAATTATTGCATCACCAAGCAATTTACTCCAACTAAAATGGCACGTACACAAAATAAGGTAGATCAAACGTTTTTACGGTAAAGCCGAATAAACACTCATTCTCCCTTACCAAGGGAGCCGATAACTTCTTTGAAGTTGCATTTAATTAATAGGCATTAATAAACAGCAAAATGTCATAAATTTGTAAGGAATGAAAAAACAACAACAGATATTATACATGAATGAACTATGTCGGTATTTGAAATAAGTTAACTTGTTTCTTAATTATGCAGATTATAAATGTAATAATAAAAAGAGACGTTGAATTAAATTCTGGATTTCGTAAGAACAAACATCGCCATCGCAGTTATTAATTTCTCTTCTATTCTCACAAAATCTTTTAACACAAAACGGAAGACTTAGTGCATTTGTGACAAGTTATTTTATGCCTGATCGTGCAAGATGATTTAAGATGTTGCTTAGTAACTTTCGTCATTGCTATGTCA
>JAZAYU010001223.1:0-71401 GCA_038501625.1 Corbicula japonica | reverse complement strand
TATTGTTATATATATGTAATAACAACATGCCTGTGTAAGAGATGAAGCATACTGCATGTTTATAATGTGAAAGATGAAAAGGATCATTTGTTTAAAGTCTGTAGTAAATATCTCAAGTTAGAATTAAATAATTTGCTTTGAAAAGAAAATTCTAAGATTAAAGAGAAGATTATCCTGGAATATGATTATAAGAGTTATGGACCTTACCACATATGATGTGGGTAATGAAAAGGAATAATTGAGTGATGATAAGGAACATATAAATTATTTGACGTTTAAGGTAAATCCCTCAATATATTTAGAAGTTAAGCAAACCAAATGAGTAAGGGCCCATAACTCTGTTAAACGTAATCCAAGCGGACAATCCTGAAAATATGCACAACTAGACTAGGGGACTAATGCTCCTGTGAAATTTCAATGTAATCATTAAAAGGGTTTTGGAGATGGTGTGTGGATAATGTTCTAATAAAGAAGTTATAAAACAAATGACTAAGGGCCCATTACTTGCCAAAAAAAAAAATTCAAGCGGAAACTCCTGACGTTAGGCATAACAAGGCTTAGTGACAAGAACTCCTGTGAAATTTAAATAAAATCTATCAAGAGGTTCTGGAGATTAAGTGTGGACAATATTTTAATATAGAATTTATAGTAGAAAATGACTAAAGGTCATAACTCTGGCAAAAATAATTTGAGCTGAAACTTCTGACGATATGCATAACAAGGCTTGGTGAAAAACATTCCTGTTAAGTTTCAATGATATCCCTCGAGCAGTATGGAGATATAGGGGAGGACAAGATTTTGCCGGACATATTGGACGGACGGAGCGATTGGGGCATAAAAAATCTTTTCTTAACAATCATCTACACATCCTGCTTGATCATCTGTGCAAGTTTGAAAGAAATCCGCCTGATAGTTTATAGTTAATGAGAAGTTGATGCCACAAGATTTGGGGGACGTACGTGGGTAGGTATGGACGAACATTCGGATAGATGAACATACGGAAAAGTGCAATTCTATATGCCTCCCACTTTGTGGAAGCATAAAAATGTACAAGTCTATGAAATTAAAACAAAACAAAACTTTCATCACCTTTCTCACTGCCTTCAACTTTGGAGGCTTTTGAATCTGAAGAGCCGGAGGCTTTTGAATCTGAAGATCCGGAGGCTTTTGAATCTGAGATCCGGAGGCTTTTGAATCTGAGATCCGGAGGCTTTTGAATCTGAGATCCGGAGGCTTTTGAATCTGAAGATCCGGAGGCTTTTGAATCTGAGATCCGGAGGCTTTTGAATCCGTGATCCGGAGGCTTTTGAATCTCAAGATCCGGAGGCTTTTGAATCTGAGATCCGGAGGCTTTTGAATCTGAGATCCGGAGGCTTTTGAATCTGAAGATCCGGAGGCTTTTGAATCTGAGATCCGGAGGCTTTTGAATCTGAGATCCAGATGCTTTTGAATTTGAAGATCCGAAGGCTTTTGAATCCGAGATCCGGAGGCTTTCGAATCTGAAGATCCGGAGGCTTTTGAATCTGAAGATCCGGAGGCTTTTGAATCTGAGATCCGGAGGCTTTTGAATCTGCAGATCCGGAGGCTTTTAAATTTGAAGATCCGGAGGCTTTTGAATCTGAGATCCGGAGGCTTTTGAATCTGAGATCCGGAGGCTTTTGAATTTGAAGATCCGAAGGCTTTTGAATCCGAGATCCGGAGGCTTTTGAATCTGAAAATACAAAGGCTTTTGAATCTGTGATCCGGAGGCTTTTGAATCTGAGATCCGGAGGCTTTTGAATCTGAAGATCCGGAGGCTTTTGAATCTGAGATCCGGAGGCTTTTGAATCTGAGATCCGGAGGCTTTTGAATTTGAAGATCCGAAGGCTTTTGAATCCGAGATCCGGAGGCTTTTGAATCTGAAAATCCAAAGGCTTTTGAATCTGTGATCCGGAGGCTTTTGAATCTGAGATCCGGAGGCTTTTGAATCTGAAGATCCGGAGGCTTTTGAATCTGAGATCCGGAGGCTTTTGAATCCGAGATCCAGAGGCTTTTGAATCTGAAGATCCGGAGGCTTTTGAATCTGAGATCCGGAAGCTTTTGAATCTGAAGATCCGGAGGCTTTTGAATCTGAAGATCCGGAGGCTTTTGAATCTGAGATTCGGAGGCTTTGAATCTGAGATCAGGAGGCTTTTGAATCTGAAGATCCGGAGGCTCTGAATCTGAGATCCGGAGGCTTTTGAATCTGAAGATCCGGAGGCTTTTGAATCTGTGATCCGGAGGCTTTTGAATCTGAAGATCCGGAGGCTTTTGAATTCGAGATCTGGAAGGCTTTTGAATCTGAGATCCGGAGGCTTTTGAATCTGAGATCCGGAGGCTTTTGAATCTGAGATCCGGAGGCTTTTGAGTCTGAGATCCGGAGGCTTTTGAATCTGAAGATCGGGAGGCTTTTGAATCTGAAGATCCGGAGGCTTTTGAATCCGAGATCCGGAGGCTTTTGAATCTCAAGATCCGGAGGCTTTTGAATCTGAGATCCGGAGGCTTTTGAATCTGAGATCCGGAGGCTTTTGAATCTGAAGATCCGGAGGCTTTTGAATCTGAGATCCGGAGGCTTTTGAATCTGAGATCCGGATGCTTTTGAATTTGAAGATCCGATGGCTTTTGAATCCGAGATCCGGAGGCTTTTGAATCTGAAGATCCGGAGGCTTTTGAATCTGAAGATCTGGAGGATTTTGAATCTGAGATCCGGAGGCTTTTGAATCTGAGATCCGGAGGCTTTTGAATCTGAGATCCGGAGGCTTTTGAATCTGAGATCCGGAGGCTTTTGAATTTGAAGATCCGGAGGCTTTTGAATCTGAAGAGCCGGAGGCTTTTGAATCTGAGATCCGGATGCTTTTGAATTTGAAGATCCGAAGGCTTTTGAATCTGAGATCCGGAGGCTTTTGAATCTGAAGATCCGGAGGCTTTTGAATCTGTGATCCGGAGGCTTTTGAATCTGAAGATCCGGAGGCTTTTGAATCCGAGATCCGGAGGCTTTTGAATCTGAGATCCGGAGGCTTTTGAATCTGAGATCCGGAGGCTTTTGAATCTGAGATCCGGAGGCTTTTGAATCTGAAGATCCGGAGGCTTTTGAATCTGAGATTCGGAGGCTTTTGAATCTCACTGCCTTCAACTTTGGAGGCTTTTGAATCTGAAGAGCCGGAGGCTTTGAATCTGATGATCCGGAGGCTTTTGAATCTTAGATCCAGAGGCTTTTTAATCCGAGATCCGGAGGCTTTTTTTAATCTGAGATCCGGGGGCTTTTGAATCTGAAGATCCGGAGGCTTTTGAATCTGAGATCCGGAGGCTTTTGAATCTGAGATCCGGAGGCTTTTGAATCTGAAGATCCGGAGGCTTTTGAATCTGAGATCCGGAGGCTTTTGAATCTGAAGATCCGGAGGCTTTTGAATCTGAGATCCGGAGGCTTTTGAATCTGAGATCCGGGGGCTTTTGAATCTGAAGATCCGGAGGCTTTTGAATCTGCAAGTTTATGAATTACCTTAGAGACCTTACATATCTTTGGTATGTTGGTGTAGGCGAAGATATTCCCCCGAACTGGACTTTAAACCACAGCAAGGAAGACAAAGCCCAAGTTACTCTCATGGACAACCAACCGGAATTCAGTGAAGTCAAAAGGAAGTTCTTTGATGATTTTGATGGCCAGAAACCCTCACAGATTATTAAGGTATGTTCGACCTCTGGTTTACTTTCACTTTTAAATGTATCATTCTGAAATGTTCAAAAATGCTGGTTGCTAAAACCACTATTGTACACTTTTTGTTATCAATACTTGTGCATGTCTGCGACTAACCAACTTACTTGCACACTATTCTTATACCATTATTACGTATGTTTTGATTGTGATAGTAAGAACTAATTAAACTGTGTACCAATGTTTGCTTGGAAGCAATATTTCAAAGTCAATTTATTAACTACATAATTATTTGTTTATTTTTTACAGTTACAGTTTATTTTATTCCTCCCCCTATAAAGAAATCCCTTAAATTGGGGCACGTCACGGGAAAAGGTACCTTCGGTCATTTTCAGTGATATTTTAGTTTTTAATAAATTTAGAAAGAACTTAAAAATATAAATCAATTTCTTATTAATAAAATGTGATTGTGTTACACATTTTGTAAATAAAATGGTATTTTTACCGCAAATTGCATTATAATAAATGTCGTCTGCTAAACTTTATGACGTCATTAAACGGATTGACGTCAACTGTCCGAAGGTACCTTTTCCCGTGACGCGCCCCAATTAAGAACACCTTAAAGTAAAAAAATAAGACTACTATTTTAAATATCATTTTTTCTGCTTCTGGTACTATTGTCCAGTCCCAAATGTGGTCTTAATATCGAGGTTTAATTGTAGTTATGTTTTTTTCCTTCAGGTTCTTGTGCTGTGGTATCATTATATTCCGCGATGGTTTAATTTTCCCATATTTCGCGCTAGGGTAAGTGAGCGAAATCAAACCCTAACGAAATCAAACCATCGAGTATCTAGTCTCATTAAAATAATACAAGTGCGCGAATTTAAGTCCTCGCGAAAATGAAATGTCACGTATGCCGTTTGCGCGAAATTTGGTCCCCGCGAAATCAAATGATACAATAGTAATAGTCCTGCCGAGGATGTACAACTGTTTGGATTTGTTATGCACATTGGTTCAAAGCAATCCTTATCATCTGTTTAACATTCTCTGCAGATAACGCGAGTGGAAGACAAATTTAAATGGAAGAACTATCAACTTATGAAAAAGAATTTTGAATTACGAAATCCCCAGGCAGAAAACGAGAAACGACTTTGGCATGGCACGGGAGCAGACACGGTTGACCATATCATCGGACAAGGATACGATCGAGGCTTTACAAAAGGTAAAATAAGATATGTTTGAAAAAGGTTTAAGCTAAGTAAAAGCGGAAAGTGGGTTATTTAAGATATATCCGACGTTTGTCTCTTTTCATCCGGCATGTGAACAGGTTTTCCCTAATTCTGTTCATCCGTCCGATTGTCCGTTGTGGTATTGTTATTGCAAATTCTGAATTCTGATTTTTGCTAACTCTGAATTCTGTACATGAATTGATCAAAATAGGCCAAGCAGCTGCTCGAAATCTATCCAAAATGTTTAACATGTTTAAAAAGATTAAAATCATTTAATTATGTAATTTAAAAACATTCATTCACGCGATAAACATAAACGTGTTATATTTGCTTTGTTTTCGTCGTACTGGTCTAGTGGATATGTCTGTTGATTGCGAAAAGTAAGTGTATACATGTATTTCGAAATTCTCCGGATAACATGTATTTAAAAAACGTTGAAAATTGATTCTTATATAATAAATTTTGTTTTATTTTATATGGCTGTTTTATTATTTAGTGGCAATGTATGGGAAAGGCGTCTATTTTGCGGCGAAATCGTCCTACTCAGACAGAGATACGTACGCCAAACCTGATTTAAATGGGGTCAAAAGAATGTTTCTGAACCGTGTATTAACCGGTGTATATTGCGTTGGCAACCAACAAATGAAGGTTCTTCCTAACAGGCCAGGACACACATTCGAAGGGTGTCCGGTTCCGTATGATAGCGCTGTTGACAGTCTTCAAAACCCGGGTATATTTGTGATCTTCAATGATACTATGGTCTACCCGGAATATTTAATAGAATATAAGAAGTAAGTATAAAAATCTTAACGGCATGAAGACTTATGAATGTAAAAAAAAATTCTCTTCATAAAAGTATTTTATGCTGTTCAGTTGAATGCAATTGTTTACTGACAATTTTATCAATTAAACATATTATGTTTCTTGAAGGTTCTATTCGGTTCTTGATTACAAAAAATATTGTTATTATATTTGTTATTTCAACTTTAGGTGCGAGAGTTAATACATTAACTACAAGGCACGCTGATGAAGTCATTTGTCAAAAACTCTCGACATTTTGCCGAAATCCATGTACTCAAATCACATTTTATCCATGTTTAACATGTATTTTATAAATAATCCAAAACTGGTTCACTTAAGAAAACATTCATTCCTTGTTATACATGAGCTAATTTGCAATCAGTGAACGACAAAGACCATTAAAACAGGAGTATTTACTAGCTTTGAGTCTTGTTCTTACCATGAAAACTAAATATTATTTTTATACTTATTCGTAAATAGGGCTTCACTGAAAGTTTATTCTATCAGTTTTATAATTAACTGAAATTTTCTCTGTCTTTTATTTCATGCCTGTAAATTTAATGTAATAAGCGAATGCAGAAGTGTCAAAATTCAGTTATTTATAAATGATATGTTATCATATAGCATTATAAAATTTTTAAAATTCTGTTAATCGCATTTATGCGTTCTGGCAGTCAACGTTGGCTCCATGATTTTAATAGACACTTGGTAAGTATGTCGTTTACTGGTCACATCTTCTTTATTAAATAGATATTTTATCAACGCTCATCGGAGTCTCCTTATAACCAGGACCTCAGAAATCACTTTGGTAAGTGAATGGAGGATCCAAATTTGCGTTTCAATTTTTAGATTTGATAATTTTGGGAGAGGAAAAAACAAGCAAACCCCTGCCGTTCACTGGTTGTAGTACATGCAACTAATGCAACTCTAAGACATTTGTTGTTTCGTTGTTAATATATATTACATGTACCAGAGTCATTGTATTCTGTTGTTTTAACTTTTGCAATGATTGTTGTTTAAGTGGTTCAAGAACATAAGTTAAAATGCATTAAATGGTTTTGCTGATGGAAAACTTGGATCGTATAGCATAGTTGGGAGCACAAGACATGTTCGCTAGTTACTTTATACAGTGTACCAAAAAGCCCAATTGCAAATTTAAATGTTTAAGATGTTTGTTTCTTGATTCAGAACACTCACTTCATGAAGATGCTCAATCAAACTAGGTCTTCGATATTTTCATATCTCCGCATCCTACCTTTTTCACAAGCTTCCATTTCCAAGTATACGTACTTACATGTGCGCAAAGCTTCATTTTCAAATTACCTTTTGGGCAAACAACTTGTAATTGTTCACTTGTCGGGCTTTTAAAAAAATCGTTAAGAAAGCTTTATTAAGTCTTTAACAATAGGTGATATTTCAACTCAACGAGGTCTTTGTAATCATGGACTTCTCAGTCGTACGAAAATAGTGTTCTCTCGCAAATTCTTTGAAATTGCCTTATACTTTGCACATTATTTTCGTCCGTAAAGTATTTAATATTTAGACAGTTTTCTAGTTTAGCGCGCTTTACTGTCTATACACGTATTACGTTGTGACGTCACTTGAGAAATTCAATGCAACCTAAAGTCGCTGATCATATAATGATATTCTTTCTACATATTTCATTATGGCAGCACAAAATAAAATATTGAAAATCAATCTTTCTCCAATAAGGCTATCTTCTGCGTCTTCTATCCAAACACCGCATAAAATTAAATCTTTTAAAAGTCTGCAGCCTTCGGTTCGTTTATCACGTATTAATTTATCTTCGGCAAGCTCTATCAATATGACAGGTCTGCAGAGGGTTCATTGTACTAATTTATTTAAAAACAATTTAAAAATTACTCTTTCACCTTTAAAATCGCCTATTCTTCGAAAGTATGATATTTCTACAACAAATAAATTAAATGACGGAAGACCCAGACCTTATCCTTCTATTTTCAAGTGCAATTCTAAGAGGTGCAGATGCTGTGATTATTTGAATTGTAATTCTATCATTAAATCCACAGTTAACGGCAGAACTTTCTCAGTTAACATTAATAATGATATAGACTGACGAACTGATAATATTGTTTACGTTTTAACTTGAAGTTCTAATAACTGTGGTATTCAATATGTGGGACAAACAGGTCGCCCTTTAAAAACACGTTTTGGACAACATTGTTCTAAAATTCGAAACAACAGCAAATTTAAAACATTTTTATACCAACACTTTAAGCATTCAGGACACCGTTTACAAAATATTTCCGTTCAACCAGTAGAAAAACTTACATTTGACAGCACTGCTTCAAGAGCATTTAAAATCAGGGCCAGGCTCGTTTCGGAGCAGAAATGGATTAAAAAATTACAAACTCCTTACCCACTTGGTTTAAATGATAATATTTATCAAGAAGGCAACATTTCTAAAAATCCTGATTATGACGTCTTTGAATTACTTGAAATACGCAAAAGAAAATCGAGGTCGCACGGAAGCAGAACTAATGGAAACATAAAAAGAAAATCACGTATTCGTTGTTCTATTCATGACCTACATATTATTTTAAAACAATCTGGCAGACACGCTATGCTATCTAGGTTGGCTTCTCTTTCTATATCAAGTCTGCAGAAACTGGATGAGGAAGCCGACGACATCGTCATTAGAACCCATCCATTTTACGAGGTTGCTAGTCTTATTCAGTGTTATACTCGGCATGTTCTCAGGCCGCATATTGACGTGGAATCGGACCATCAAAGACATTTCCTTAAAATTTCTTTTTTAAATAAAGGAATAGATTTTATTGACCTTCCTAGTATATTTAAAGATAAAAGAGTTCAATCGGCTGTTCCTATTTATTTTAAGAATACTGAATCGCCTATGGTTTGTTATAAATACAACAAACCAACTAGAAATATAATTTTTAATTACAATAAAATTACATCGGATTTACAGATCATTGAAAATACACCAAAATCTTGAGAGTGTTTAACTTCTAAATATTGCTATAAGCCTGCCGGTCATATTGTTACCGGTGATCTTAATTTAATCAAAGACTCTAGAATTCGTAATTTAATTTCTAAAGGTCCCAAATATAGAATATCATCCAAAATTGACTTTAATGCATGCCGTGCAGAAATTGCTGAGTCTTTGAACTTATTTTGCAATAAATGGTGCAAAAGAGAACATGCCGAGCCTAATGCACTTTCTAACTGGAAAAAGCACATATTCAAAATAATTGACACCCGTATATCATTTTATGAAAGAAACATTGCTTTATTACCATCTCGACCTCGTTTTAACTTTCGTCATTTGAAAAAAGGAATTCAAGACTTTCATAACAGATTTGTTTTAACACCTGCTGATAAGGCTTCTAATAATGTAATTATAGTGTGACGAATACACTATATTAATATTCAAACTGAAGAACTGAACAGCACTAATGCTTATGTACTGACTTCTTCATCTGAGAGTGATATTGTTACTGCACACACTCTACAAATTACAAAATTTAGAATCAGTATTGAGCCGAAACAAGACAAAGTACCTACTATGTATTGGTTACCTAAAATGCATTGTCGGACCGTATTTGGTACAAAAACGAATATGGTACAAATTTGTACCATATTCGGCCGAATATGGTACAACTGTCTAATTGTACCATATACGTATCTGCAGTTTTGGGGTAAAATGCCTGACCAAATATGGTACAAACTTGTACCATATTCGGATGAAAAATGTACCACATTCGTTCCGAATATGGTACACACTCATCATCGTCATCATCATCATCATCATCATCGTTATCTCATCATCATCATCATCATCATCATCATCATCATCATCATCATCATCATCATCATCATCATCATCATCATCATCATCATCATCATCATCATCATCATCATCATCATCATCATCATCATCATCATCATCATCATCATCATCATCATCATCATCATCATCATCATCATAACTACAATTTGCATCAACGTCATCAATACCATCATGAAAATAATCATCATCGTCATCTCATCATCATCATCATCATCATCATCATCATCATCATCATCATCATCATCATCATCGTCATCGTCATCATCATCATCGTCATCATCATCATCATCATCATCATAACTACAATTTGCATCAACGTCATCAATACCATCATGAAAATAATCATCATCGTCATCATCATCATCATCATCATCATCATCATCAGCATCATCA
Organism: Corbicula japonica; assembly: GCA_038501625.1. Classification (NCBI taxonomy): domain Eukaryota; kingdom Metazoa; phylum Mollusca; class Bivalvia; order Venerida; family Cyrenidae; genus Corbicula; species Corbicula japonica. The sequence goes on along the minus strand of JAZAYU010001223.1, from coordinate 61,458 downwards.
TCATCATCATAATCATCATCATCGGCGGCCGGTAATCATTGGCGTCAACATAATAAAAAACTTTTTTCATCATCATCATTATAATCATTATCATCGGCCGATAAACATCGCAGTTATCATCATCACAATCATCAAACCCCAATCATCATCACCATTGTCATCATCATCAATTACATCATCATCGTCACCATTAACACCATCATCATCATCGTCACCATTAACGCCATTATCATCATCATCGTCATGATGATGACAAAAGTTTTGATGATGATGACGACGATCAAAATTACCGTCATCATCATCATCACAAACTTTTATCATCATTGTCATCATCATCACCATCATTATCACCACAATCATCAAGGTCATCATCATCATCAACACCATCATCATCATCACCATTATCATCATCGTAATGAAGATCACAAAAAATGTGATGATGATAACTGCGATGTTTTTCGGTCGATGGTGATGATGATGACAAAAGTTTTGTAATGATGATAACGACGGTCAGCACATCATCATCATCATAATCTACCGATAAAAATCGCCGTCAGCATCATCAAAACACATTTGTCATCATAATCATCATCATTATAATAATCATCATCGACCGATAAACATCGCTGTCATAATCATCAAAATACGTTTGTTATCATCATCATCATCATCATCATCATCACATCAATTATCAACACCCCAATGATCATCATCGTTGTTATCTTCACCAACACCACCATCATCATCACCATCAAAACCAACATCATCATATCCATTATCATGATCGTAATGGTGATCACAAAATTTTTTTTTGTGATGATAATGACAGCGATGTTTTCGGTCGATAATGAGGATGTTGTGATGATGATGACGACGATGAGAATATCATCATCATCATCGGCCAATAAACATCGCCATCATCATCATCACAAATATTTTGTTATCATCATCATCATTATCATCATCGTCGGCCGATAAACATCGCCGTCATCATCATCTAAAATCTTATCATCATCATTATAACCATCATCATCGTCCGATAAACATCGCTGTCATCATCATCCCAAAACGTTTGTTATCATCATCATCATCATCATTATCATCATCATCATCACCACAATCATCAAACCCCAATCATCATAACCACTGTCATCATCATCACCACCACCATCATCATCACAATTTTTTTACCATCATCATCATCACAAATGTTTTGTCATCATCATCATCACATATTCATTTTACATTTTGTATTTTATAATTTGTTTCATTCAAGAGATTCAACAAACTTGTACTTTTTTCATTTATTGGTATACTGACAGGATTTTTCAAAGTAATATTGAAGAACATAGAACAGCATTTAAATTTTAATCCAACTGTAGCATTTTGACCAGACATAATATACATATATACATTCATTTTAGTAGCAGCCAAAATATCCCAAATGTGCTTCGTAAAAAGTTACCATTAAATGAGCAAATGACAACAAATTTCCGGTAGAAGAACATAATCATCAATCACAAAAATAACATAACAGGTTTCCAAACACCGATATACATGTATATTTCACCTGTAATGTCTGTACATGACATCTATGATATCATACCAACCGATTCCACTAACACGCAAACGCAGCCATGCGTTTGCCCATTTTGGCCCCTTGATGATTTCTTTTATTGCCGAAATAAGACCGCTGTTTCTGCCCGCTCTTGTTAATAGGAAACGAACGCTAACAGGATTTCTGTTACTAGTATCTAGTCCAATATCCGGCCGAATGTAAATTCTAGGTGTTTGCAAACTCATTGACCTTATTAAATCTCTAAAGGGTTTGCCGACCTTCGCCAACACAAACTGGATTGACGGGTTTGATTGTATGCAGAACTTAAAAATTTCAACTTGAATGTGAAGTGGTAACATCAGAAATGGAAAAGTCGTTCGCCTCTGTGCCCTCCTATTGTTTATCATATCTTGAAGCTCTTTCAGGGCTGAACACACAGAGACGTCACCGTTGTCGCCAGAGTCACCGTTGTCGCCGGAGTCACCGTTGTCGCCAGAGTCACCGTTGTCGCCGGAGTCACCGTTGTCGCCGGAGTCACCGTTGTCGCCGGAGTCACCGTTGTCGCCAGAGTCACCGTTGTCGCCGGAGTCACCGTTGTCGCCGGAGTCACCGTTGTCGCCGGAGTCACCGTTGTCGCCAGAGTCACCGTTGTCGCCGGAGTCACCGTTGTCGCAAGAGTCACCGTTGTCGCCAGACGCAGCGTTGTCGCCAGAGTCATCGTTGTCGCCAGAGTCATCGTTGTCGCCAGATGCAGTGTTGTCGCCAGACGCAGCGGTGTCGCCGGAGTCACCGTTGTCGCCAGAGTCACCGTTGTCGCCAGACGCAGCGTTGTCGCCAGACGCAGCGTTGTCGCCAGACGCAGCGCTGTCGCCAGAGTCACCGTTGTCATACGACTGTTCTAAGCGTGATATTATGTCCTTGTACACGCGTTGATTGATACGGATACTAACGTAATGCATGCCAAATCCTTCTGGGAAATACCCCAATGCAATTGTTCCAACATCACCATCGAACTTTCCATCTGCTGACACAATTGATGAGTGTTCTAGTCCTCGGGTAGAAACTACCAGGCACTGCAAATTATATTCTCTCATAAGTGCAATGAGCGTGAGGTTGTCGCCGTATGTCCCATTCTTAGACATATTCTTAACGTATTCATCAAATGTTTCATCATAGACAAAAGTTTCATAGAAATATCTGTTTTCTACAATGTGATGGACTGCTTCCTTACGTAAAGCATCTACGTCTTTGTATATACCAATTTTACCAAGTTGATGCGATATAGCAGCAAATTGACAATTTCCATCCGGATTTGGGTCCATGGCAATATTCACCCCATCCAACAACTGCAGATTTTCATGGTGTGTTAAAACATGATAGTACTTAGTTCTGTGATTTTGTTTCTCTGAGCGGTTCTGTTTTAATGAATGTTTTTTAATTTTTCGTTGTTTCTCTAACGCAACAGTTAGGCTAGTCATGTTTTCGACCCCAACCGATTTGCTTACGAATCCAAGTTCGGGTTTGTTCGGTACTTGAAATGACACGATATAAACACCATTTCGTTTTACTTTTTCTACCTTGCCTTCGATAACATATCTTTTGGTTGGCACCCTGGATTTTCGAAAGGGATAGCGAATTAATACTGTCTCTCCTACTTTGTACTTGCTTGGGGAAGTTGCGTTTTTCAACAGCGACCTGTAAGCCTTTTTATTTGCTCGCCGTATGGTTTTCTTTATTTCACGAGAACTATGACGTTCTTTGGTAAAAACATGACTTCTTCCGTAGTAGGCTTCAAAGGGCGTGAGACCCCCAAGAACTCGTTTGAAACTTGTGTTTATGGCATAGGCTAAATCTTGAAGCCCTTCGACCCAGTTAAATCCACGTTTACTTTTTGTTGCAAATAGAATCTTGGCCTTTATAACACTGTTTGACCTTTCACACTTGCCCTGTGATTGAGGATGATACGGCCTACTATTGATCATTTTGATGTTGTACTTGTTCAACAAAAGTTTCATACTAGGGCCTTTAAATTCCAGTCCGTTGTCACATTGGATGATGTCAGGGGCAAGGTTAACCATCAACACGTCCTCTAATGCCTTTGCAACTTCACGCGAACTCTTCGTTTTCAGGGGTTTTGGCATAACGTACCTAGAATAAACGTCCACGACTTGTAGAATATAACTGTATGTGGACCCCTTGTAGCTAACACTTTGATTTTTCATGTTAATTATGTCAATCTGCCATCTTTTGCCTGGTTCCTCTTCTGTAATTGTCTTTGGCGTTGGCTTGTTTGTAAATCTCGGATACTTCTCATGGTAATACTTGCTATTGTACAGTATTTCAAGGATAGCTTGTTCCGAGAACCCCGTGTAATTTACTTTCAGTTTGTTGTAAATAACCCTTGCTCCACATCCTTTGTTTTCCATGAACATCTTCTCAACAAATCTAGGAAGATCTTCTTTCACAAGGACTTGCTTTCCGCCACACAATAAAGAACCCCGGTCACCAAGCTCGAAGTCCTTACGTTTTCTAATCATGGCCAAACAATTATTCTCTTCAGGTGTCCGTTTCTTCACAGGGACATCGAACGATCCGTTTAAACATCTGACAATAATGTCGTACTTCGACCTGGGCAAGCACCCTAATTGCTTCCTTTTTCTCCTAATTGCTTCCTTCATCTGAAATAATATAATAAGTTATTATACATTTATACTTCATTAGTTAATAGAGCTTGTATTGAACACCGCGTGTCGAAAACGAATGTCTCACGACATGAGCTGAGCTAAAATCACTCGTCTGATAGCTCCGCTAAAATTTACAATCCGAACTTCCGGGCAATATGCGCAATGAAAGTAGCAAGTACTTCATGTAAAGTTTCATTGAAATCCAACCGAATTCAAATTCAGGGGAAAAATAGCGGGCAAACTTATGGCGGTCAACGGACAAACGGTCTGTAGAAACCAATGCTACGTGGATGGAAGGGATATAAAGAAGGGGCCCTGGGGGCCTAGGTCGCTCACCAGAAGTCACGACTAGGCAGGGTTCGAAGGTCAAAGACCTATAAACTCCATAAAATTTAAAATGTTCAAATCTACAGATTAAAGGAGCTCGATCTGATTTTGGTGGAAAATACACTTTCGAAAAAAATTGTTTCCAAAAGTCGCTATTAATGATTTTGTGAATTGTTTGGGTTAATCTAAAAATACTGACCAGAGGACATTGCATGACATCAAATACAATCCGAAAAAATAACAAGATTTTTTATTTTTCAATTAAAATACACCAAAATTGGTATTTTTGTCCTATTTATTGAATAGGAATGGAATAGGCCGAAAATATCGCGTTAGTAGATCTAACGCGAAATCCATTTTCCATGCATTTTCAGTTGTTTTACGATACAATTTCTTCGATATAATTCAATATCCTTTGGTCAGTAGTTTTAGATTAACCGAAAACAATTCACAAAATCATTAATACTTTAATAGCGACTTTTGAAACAATTTTTTTCGAAAGTGTATTTTTCACCAAAATCAGATTGAGCTGTAATAACTGTAAGGAAAATAAAGGCAAAAGCTTCAAAATTAAGTCACTTGGTCAAGGTTTAATTCATCAAAAGTCGAAAGTTCAATAGAAAATGTCACATAACAAATATCAAAGCTCTGGGCAAAGTGGTTTTAGAGAAAAAGATATATATTTTTAAATTTCTCTATATAATAATTATATAGTTAAACTAAGCGTTTTTGTACCAAATACTGTCCGACAGAGCAGGGCCAATTTTAAACCCAGGGGCAATATTCGAACAACCTTGGTAGAAGACCTCTAGAGAATGCCGTCTATTTCTTGTACACGCATACGCACCCGCATCCGTAGCCACCCGTATCAGTAACTGTATCCGCAGAGTTATCGTGCGGGTGCCATATTCCATGTACCCGCATACGTAATCATTTTTGTAAGTAAAATGTCTAAGCTGCCCTCTGTCTTAACCCTTTAATTACAGTATAAGTATTTCAAGTATGTTTTCATTTATTTTATGCTGCTTTTTACTTTAATTTTCATTTTACAGTGATTAGCGTTTATTTTCTGGGTTATATGGAAATCCACACAGTCATTTGAACGTAAATGAACTAAAAAAGCATTGCAATTTGAAATGCTAACGTCTGACAAGCTTTACCAGTCGGTATATAATTTATTTATGAATCTTTAAAATAAATGTCTGTTTTCATGGGCAAATCTTGCCCAATGTTTGGCTTGGGAGTTCGTGCATTTTGTTTTCAGAAGAAAAGTTAACAAAAATGAAACAGTAGAAGTATGCAGATGTATATTATGTAAATATTCAATAAATAGGACAAAAATACCAATTTTGGTGTATTTCAATTGAAAATAATTAACTAGGTGTAATTAGAATTGTCCGCAAAAAGGGTCCGCATCCGCATATCCGCAAACGAATCGCTCGCTGAGCGATTCGACTTGCGGATGCGGATGCGTATACGGATGCGTACTGCGGACTACGGATACATGGAATAGGTCCTCGAACTCTGAACTGTTTCGATTTTTTACGGATGCGGATATAATGTTATACTAGAACGTCATAAATAAATAGTTTTAAATAGAAATAATACATAATTCTATGGCCAGTGGGGCCGCCCTGCGTGTGCTTGGACTGTCCAGGTCCCGGTTGTGCGACTCCGCTGGTCATGGGTTACCGGTATGATAATACCGTAAGATTTAAATAATGTCTATTAGACATAGTGTCTACTCAAGGAGCCTTGTGTGCTTCCTAAATATGTACTTCAGTGCCAGTCACTCACTAACATTAAAGGCCCCATTCAAGTTCTTTCAGAGCATTCTGTCCTCTGACATATTAAACATTATAAATGGGAGTAAGAACACCTGACCTCTCGCTCAGGTGGCCCCATGCTTGGCCCTCCCTTAATTATAAGGCACCTCACAGGCCTGTTAAATATATGTGCCGAGGTGTCCCCCATTTATAAAATGCCCCCCCCCCCCCCCAGGAATATGTGTCTGGCACTTTAGGAAGCACACAGACTCCTACGCCAATTTCGTAAATTTCGAACAAACCCAAATAGGAAAACTAGGAATAAAACAAATAAAAAATTGAAAAACTGAATGGTATCCGTGCCTCGGCAACCTCGCATCGGCCTCCCCCAAAAACCCACCATACAGCATCCCTGAACCCCAAACTTTAAAGGAACAGGCTCACCATGTACAATTAACATGCAGGTGGGCATGCAGAACTGACCTGAGTGGAACATACCCTACCGCAAACCTCTGGTCAAGTCATGCTGTTACCTAGGGAACAACGACCATTGTTTGTTTTTGGGTTTTACGCCGTTTTCAACAGTATTTCAGTCATATCACAGCGGTCAGTTAACCTACGCACCGTTCCTGGGCATGCTTACACTCTGGTGTAAGCGGGTAACCAGTACTAAGCAGATACATTCGCCAGTAACTGACAACTGCCCTACTTGAAACAGCGGTAGGGGAAGAATGGCCGTAGAAAGGAACAACGACCAAGTAAGTTTTAAATTTAACATGAGAAACAAGAGCTGGCCATGTCTTCATCTTCAATGATCTTATCACTACCCCTGTGTGGCAAAATCACCCTTGTTTTATAGTGTAAATATAGTATATATGTTATTAGTTACTCATTCTTTTTAACATGGTCCTGGGAAGGTGCCGTTTGTTATAAATATGTATATAGCACCGCAGTTGTTCAAATTTTAAAAATAAGATTTAACGTCACACAGGGGTAAATTTCATCATTTTATGTTCCACTGAATTATGCATCAAGGGAGCTGGATCTCAACGTTGAAGCATTAAGGTTACATTTCCAGCCCCCAGTGATTGAACGGTTTTAGTGATGCACTCTGTGCCATCATCATCATCATCGTCATCATCCCATCCTCACTTATCAGCCTTGGGGCTCTGTCTCCGGTCTGCTGGGAGGGGGGCCCTCGATGAGGCCCACTTCATATGGCGTGTTATATGAAACCGCCATATTTGTGCTGGACCTCCGGCCCCCCTCCCAGCGGGTTGGAGACAGGGTCCCAACACAGGCACGGGACGGTGCCAATTTTTACCCCAGGGGCATAATTTGAACAATCTTAGTATAGGACCCCAAAATTATGTCACATACCAAAATTATGTCACATACCAAATATCAAACCTCAAGGCCTTGCAGTTTCGGACAAGAATATTTTTAAAGATTTCACTATGATTTGCCTTTTCGTTGCCATGACAACCAGAGTTCTTCATGAAATGGAATTCTTTGAACAACTTTGGTAGAGCTTGATGCAAGGACTATTCCTGCCAAGTTTCATTGAATTTGGCTTAGCGGGTTAGGAGGAGAAATCGTTTGAAGAAATTGTTGACGGACGCACGTACGGACGCACGCACGCACGGACGATGGACAACTTGCCATCACAATAGCTCACCTTGATCACTTTGTGCTCAGGTGAGCTGAAATGTATCTTGAGAGCTGATGATGGACAACATTTTTCATGAAGTTTCATGACTGTAGCTTAAATATTTTAGCAGTTTAGGAGTTACGCACCCGGAAGGAATGCCACGGACAATTGGATAGACGGACGGACAACTGCAAATGCACTCTGAGGGGGGGGGGGGGGCATAAAACATAAAAATCAATGCATGTTAAAACATCAATGCATATTAAGACAACTGAAAATTAAAATTATGTACAGTACTTACTGTCAAGAATTCTTTTGAAGTTTGAAGAAAGTTTGGATTTCAATTCTTTCTAGTCGAAAATCACAACTTTTCTTGCCGACCGCCAAGTCAAATATGGTTACTGACTTCTGAGTAAGACTCGTGTGCAAAATTCCCGCCTTTTTAAAGCGGCACGTTATCAAAGAAAAAATCGGAAACTTCAAAGCTTTGTCGGCTTCTCAGCAATATGACGTCAGAACGACAAATCAACTTTACAAAGTAATGTTTAGGAATACAGTCACACCTGTCTAAAGCAGCCAGTCAAACATCCTTATTTTTGGAGAGATATATTCATTTAAAAGAGCTCAAAATCTCTTAAATCGGATTTTGGTGAAAATACACTTTCGAAAAAAAAAGTTTTAAAAATTTGAAAATTGCTATTAATGATCTTGTGAATTGTTTGGGTCAATCTAAAACTACTGACCAAAGGATATTGAATTATATCGAAGAAATTCTATCGTAAAACAACTGCAAATGCATGAAATATGAATTTCGTTAGTTATTTTTTCGGCCCAATTTCTTGTTTATTTTTCGGATTTTCTCATGCAATATCTTCTTGTCAGAAGTTTTAGATTGACCCAAACAATGCACGAAATCATTAATATGGCTGACGCGACGTCATTCGACCAATCGAATGCGACGTCGACATTCCTGCAACGACGTTTGCTTAAAGCAATCATATCTGGACAAAACCTACCAATTATTATTAAAATGTATTAAAATATAAGCATTAATACCGAGGGGTATTAAACGATCAAATTTTCCAAGAAGCGCTGGCGCGCTTCATGGATTTGCTCGCCTACCTTTACCCTTACAAGTTCACACTCTATGAACATAACCAAAATGCGATAATCCTCAAACTTTTACAGAGTTACCTCGAGCAAGCACGTCTCTAGTCTTAGAGTACTAGTACTTAGTAACCAGTACTAAGCAGATACATTCGCCAGTAATTGACAACTGCCCTACTTGAAACAGCGGTAGGGGAAGAATGGCCGTAGAAATCATTTCGTGACCAATCTCCACGAAAGTATCTGGCCCGCCCGGGAATCGAACCCAGGCCGCCTGCGTGCCAATCTGACGCGCAACCGACTGAGCTAGCCGGCGAAACAGTTACACAACCAGCAAAATCCATGTAAAGTGTGGTTAGGTTAGCTGTTTCTGTTACTGCTAGTTACGACGACGACGACGACGACGACGACGATGATGATGATGATGATGATGATGATGATGATGATACTTTTGTCACTTCCAATATTAGGTTAATACAATGTATTTGAGTTTGAAAAAAAGTTTACACATCGGCAGACTATTTCATTTATTAAGAAATACATAATTTATGTACCATATACGTAGGCCATTTTCATTTTATGAGTTTTTTTGGTATGTACCAAATACGTTTTGGCGAGCATAGAAAAACTTATTCCAACCGAATATGGTACAATGTTTGTACCATATTCGGTCGAAAATTGTACCATATTCGGTCCGAATATGGTACATTTGTACCATATTCGACCGAATATGGTACATTTGTACCATATTCGTTTTTGTACCAAATACGGTCCAACAATGCATAAAACACCGTATAAAGCAAGATTTATTGCTAACTCTAGTTCTTGCACTACTACTAAATTATCCGTGCTCTTAACATCTTGTCTTACAGCTATAAAAGAACACGTAATTAGGTATTGTGATAAGGTTTTTGAAACTTCTGGCAAAAATTTATTTTGGTCGATTAAAAATTCAAATGACGTTTTGAAAAAGCTTAAATCAAATAATTTTCGGGCGTTCTGTTTGTCTACTTATGATTTCTCAACATTATACACTTCGCTCCCTCATAATTTAATAAGAGACAAACTAACTAGTCTCATTGAAAAAACGTTTGCTAGAGAAAATAAAACCTTCATCGCTTGTAATGAACATAGGGCATTTTTTACAGATGGTTCTTATGACAATTATACATTATGGACTTGTCAAGACCTTATAGAGTCGCTAACATTCTTACTGGATAATATTTATGTTAGATTCGGTACCTCTATTTATAAACAAGTAATAGGCATCCCAATGGGTACTAATTGTGTACCCCTTGTTGCTGATCTGTTTTTATACTGTTATGAAAGAGACTTTATGTTATCCCTCTCTACTGAACATCAAGATGATATAATTACAGCTTTTAACAACACCTCGAGGTACCTTGATGATTTATTAAATATAGACAATAACCATTTTCCATTACTGGTTAATAAGATTTATCCCAAAGAACTACAACTTAACAAAGCGAACACTTCAGAAAAGCAAGCAAACTTTCTCGATCTAAATCTGTCCATTGAAAATGGTTATGTCACTACTAAAATTTATGATAAAAGAGATGATTTTAATTTTAATATAGTAAATTTTCCGTTTTTAGACGGCGATGTTCCCCGTGCAACATCTTATGGGGTTTATATCTCACAGCTTGTTCGCTTTTCAAGAGCTTGCAACAATGTTAATGATTTCAATGAACGTAATCTTTGCATTACAGAAAAACTCTTAAAACAAGGTTATCGGTATCACAAATTAAGGAAAACCTTTTGCAAGTTTTATCGCCGATACCCAGATTTAATTCATAAATACAAATGCAGTTTAAAATCACTTTTGCAACAAGGTATTTCACAACCAGTTTTTTATGGAGATTTAATTTATTAACTTAAAAAGATTAAAGGCAGTGTTAATTTCTCCCGGTTATTCGTAAAAACCATCTGTAAATTTAAAAAGAAAGGTTACCAACATGATATTTTACAGCGCTCTGCAGGCCTGGTGATTAACCCTTCTACAGTTGATCATTATGCTTACCTCTTTGGTTGCACGACGGTGGCAGGGGTTTAAGAGTTTATGAAGGTTATTGGGGAAATCTTTTCTTAAAAGAACCTAGAAACTCGATTTGTTTCTTTTATCCCTGTCATCGTGTTCTTGCTGATTTTACTCCAGGAGCTCTGGTCTCGGTAAGATCATTGAGTACCCCTTTCGGCTTTGCAATGCTCTTAGCTTCTTATGTTTTATATGTTTGTGTGCTTTTGCATGCAACATTGTTGAGCAGATAAGTGGGTTGGAGTCTTTTCACCAAGACAACTTGTACTTGTTTTGTGATATGAGAACCTGTTGGGGCAAGTGTGAGGTTGGTGCACCCTAGAACCTGGTTTAAACCCCCAGTGGCAATTTGATTTGCCACTGACCGTTCCAAGGCGGTAACCCCTCGGGTTCTCATTTTTGTTTATTGTTAGTGGTGTCTTTTTTGAAACTGATTATTTTATTAACCATGCTCTCTCCCCCTCTCTTCTTCTTGACTGTGTGGGGAGGCTGTTTTTTCTGAATGTGGCGATTCCTGATATGCATATTTCACCTTTCTAGACATTTGGATGCGGATACAGTGCAGGTTATGATTATGATTAGCGCTTGGGTGCAAATGCAAAACCGGCCTAAGTCAAGCTTGGATATAGCCATTTATCGCTTAAATTTTGTTTGTTTGACTTTACACATTTTTACGAGAAATTTAATAGTTTGCAACTGTCTAATTGTTTGAAAATATTTAAATCAAATATATATTCATAATATTCTGCTATGCTTTTATATATAACTATTCTACAGTGTGTATGTTTTTCCCCGTTTTTTCACACTTTACAGACTTCTCAGATGTGTACAGATATTCATATTACGACTATCTATTAAAAGGAAATCAAAACATCTTATCCGTTGTTGTTTATCGTTCTTATGTGTATTGAGAAAAAAAGTTTAGCTCGTGTATTTCTAACATAAAAGTTGAAAATGCATTAAGAAAACCCCACAGGCTGAAAACTCATGTTTCCCAAACCACACAACCAGTTAGAAGAGAGATAATGTGCTGTTAAAAATAAAAAAAAAACGACTCATTACATAACAATCACACAATAAACGAAAACGAGAAACAAGTGGTTTCCGATAAGGATCTTGAGTCGATGACAAAAATGAAATATGCAGGTGGTTTATTCATTAGTATGTCCTATATGATGTATTTCTATAAAGCTAGCAAATTATTTTAATTTGCATTTTAATATTTGTCAAATAATTTAGAGTTAATTTTAGATTGATCTCTAAGAAAGACATATATTTTAAAATGCCATTTGGTTCTAGCATGCTGAAAAAAGTGAAATATGCATATCCGGAATCGCCACATTAAAAAAAACAGCCTCCCCACGCAGCGAAAAAGTAGAGAGGAAAAGAGAGCACGTGCTTATAAGAATATCAATTTCAAATACGACACAACAGACAAATAACGAAAGAGAGAACCCTAAAGACTTAGAGAGGAATAAATACACAACTATAAAGATATATATATATGATCTGACATGAGTTTTACTGTAATACCAGAACGATAAAACGAGTGCAAGAAAATTGTTAATAAGCCTCTGAGCAGAACGAGCTAGCCGAGACAACCTGAAAAGGTAGCGCGGCTTACCCTTATAAACGTATATACTTCATGTCATTACAAGACATCGGTAACCGATTACTTACTAAGAACAGTTCTAACTATTTGTACAAGCCCGCCACTCTGCACAAATAGCGCTACTATACTGGGCATTGAACCCGTGCTATACTACGAGTGTAGCAATGCAACGAGCAGGCTACCGACAGAGCTAGCCGGGACAACATCCAAGTAAAGGTTGCGCGGATTACCCTAATAAGCGTGATCATCATTTCATGACATCGTTAACCGATTATTAACTATATCTACGGGGAGACTTTCTACGGCCGCCACACTTCACATTGAGCACAAATAGCAGCGCAGCAATCTTCACCAGAGGGTTTAATGATTGTGACAAGTGGAATTGGTATACTACATAAACCGAAAAAAATCAATCACTCTTGTTTTAAATGACCTGGATTGGTGTACAAGAACACCAGAGGTCCGTAAGACGAGAGAAAGCGGTTGAATCGAATTCTAACATTAAATAAAAAAAAACCAACTAATATTTCAACATATACATGTTTCTTGTTTTCCAGAGGAATCTTAGTTGATGTTGATTTAATAAACAAGTGTAAGATTTTTATCAAACAATTTCTTGACATTTTACCCGTGCACTGAAGTAAAAACTAGAAAGTTTAAAGTGAACTAAAAGTTTGCTGAGTTAAGGCCATCTCTTATCTGGCATCATATCAAAGTTGGTTTGCTGATTCTTGCATTTTATACTTATTTATTACGCAATGTGCAATTCTGCACTGAATAACTAGGTATTTTAAATGAAATGGTCTTGTCAAAGACCTTAAAGTACTGAATTTATGTTGTGTACTTATATTTATATCAATGAAAGTAAATATTTTTACGTTTCTAAGGGGTGTTCACCGTCTGCTTTCGCGCTTATATTACGGCGAAGACACAAGGGTTGCGCTTAACACGGTGCTAAAAAAGCTGGCGTTACGAAGATTGTTATGATATTTCAAGTGCATAGAATGTCTCAATACAAAGATTTTACTAAAATCATATTATAATTGTACCGATGCATTATATCATTTTGGCGTAAACTACATGTATATAGACAAATATCTACGTTAAGGGAAAATGGAGGAAATCAGAGTGTCTTCAAAGATGGCGTTGTTTTTCAATAACCGTCGTCGGCAAATGGAAATATATATAGCATAATACAATGAAGCAATCCTCACACATTATTCTGACCAAATTTCATAAGATTTGGACAGTATTTAATTTTGACGTCAAAACTGGGTGAGCAACGTCTCTAACTTAACTTATGTTAAAAACTCGTCAGCTGCTATATTCTCCATTCATGCAGATTTATCATTAGAATTCTGAAGTTATTTTGAACAATTTTTGTAGTTTCTCAATAATGCGATTGCTTGGCTGTTAGACTGAAAATGTTTCTGCAGTTTTAGCCGATTTCAGAATATCCTACCAAAATAAGCTACTGATAATATCTGACTTTTGGTTTTAGTCCACGTCATAAAAAGAAGTAAAATAGTAATGTTTCAAGCTTGAAGAGTTTACCTAAATTCATGCGTAGAAAATAAAATTTTAAGATCGGTGTAGTTAGGTCATTGATTAAGTATATTTATTAACTGAAATTACTAAGTGAACAATTGTGTATAACTTGATCAGACTGCATGTATCCTAACTTTAAACCGATATAAAATGGTAATGAATATTCAATAATAGAAATAAAAGTATATTTTGGCCAGTTTAAGAAAATGACGGTTTTGGAATATTACCAGAAATGAAATATTTTATAAAACTTTTAGCGTTAATAAATCTCTTGGACTGAGAGATTAGGCTTTTTTTGTTTGTTCCTTTGAGTAACTCATATAGCATGATCATTATTTTATTTTTAGTTACTAGTATATATAAAACGTTTAACCCTATCCCCTACAAGTTGGCTACTTTTTATCGCCATTAAATTTTGTTTTGTCGATTTTGCCACCGTTATTTTTATAGTATTATTTGAGTCCCTACTGGTCTAAGTAAGAAGGTGTGTTATTTAGTATGTATATACACAACCATTTCAGTCTATATTTAACATATCGTAGAGATATTCCAGTTTAATAAAAAAGTTGGTACTGTTATTTTGATTTTCAAGTAAAAGAAATAACATAGGCATTACAAAACAGATCACACGAAATTCTGAAAGGAATTAAGATACAAATTTACCAGATTTAAAATACATTCTGAAAATTAGAAATTAAGTTCATGGAACTTTGCTTAACATTTTCGAACTCATAACGATATTGTCTCTACCGGGACGCGAACCCGTACGGGCACAGCGCCTAGCCATGCAGTACCAACTACGCTACCTATTGAGGAAACATTGGCCCTGCAAATATATCTGCACTCTTATCGTCGGTATTAATCAGTCGACCGTGTCACACAATGATCCCTCTTTTAGGAGCTGAAATCTTTGTGCTGTTTATGACGTGGTCGAACTTTTCGTGACTTCTGGCGAATAGGGTCTCGGCCTGCATCATTCAAAAGCCTCTGCAATTCCAGATCGTTTTTACTTTTAGATTTCAAGTTTTACAACATAATTGACATCTACACGTCCATTTTAAATAAAACTTTTTTTTCCTTCAGAAAAAAACAGCGATGTTTCTCGTTTATGGCGTTAAAAAAAGTAATTTGAAAGTGAAAAGGTGATTGGTTGGTTGATTTGCTAAAATATGGCATGGATCCAATAGTAACTTGGTACGATTTAGCCACGGTAGACGTTCAAGAACTGACCGTGGGTATCTGTCAATGGAGATGAATATGATAATATACCAGGACCGTTCCAGAGGTTTTCATTATCCAACGTTGTCTTATTGATGACATATAGATACTGGATCAAACACGTTTAACTTGTTATGGATAGATAGAAATTCCTCTGATACAGATAAAGCTTTTTTTTAACAGAATTCAGCGAGTGTAATATTTTTCTAGTGAGTAATTTCATTAAATAAAAATCACGATCGAATTTGAAGAAAACTTCCGCTGATTAACCATTTTTAATTAACCTGACGTGACAACAAATGTATCAAGTTATCAATCACGCACTATATGTACATCTATGCGTGATTTCAAAGAATTTTCTATTCTATAGCGTTGGCTACTTTTGAATATTAATATGATCTAAGGCACTGCCTCTCTCGGAATCGACGAATCAAAATTGATGTATATCGTATGTTTAACAGCAAAACAAAGAAACAAGTCATCATTTGTTGTTTTACTTTTTAACCAAAACTGGTCAAGGTTGTAAGATGCAACACTACATCTAAGTGAGCTGAATGATTCTGTGAAGTTTGGAAGAATCCTTTGAGATGTTGAATACACCAGTTTGCCTGTAAACTCTTAGTTAAACAGCACCAAAATGTGATCAAAATGCAATTCTGACCGATGGTTTAAGAAATGTAGACTCATAAAAATCTGGTTAACAAGGTAGATTGTAAAACATCATTCCACAACACTTAAAATACCTAGTTGGAATATGGTGACACCAATGACAGAGCAAGTAGCGAAGCGTGTCATATTCTTTGAATATTCAAGCTTGAAATCAACAAACATACTTTTGGGCCTGAGGACTTAAGATAATACTATGAGTGACAGTAGAGGAATTTATTAGCCGAATAGAATGAAACATTCAATAAGTCCATGAAAAGCAAATGCTGAAGGAGTCTATTCCTATTTTCTATGATTTCATTTAACAGCAAATTATATTCATAACAAAATTATACTGATGGTGTTGTTCATTTACTGTTCTTCAATGAGGTCTACATTTAAACGTTTTTGTATTATTTGATATCACAATCACACAGTATAATTGTATAGACAATTCTTTTTCTTGTCAAGTGACATAAACTTCCAAAGCAGCACCTTCTATTGCAGGAATTAGTAGTGGAAGTATATGTAAACTGTATGCTCCCTCTACTGTCTAGAACAGTTAACCTGGTCTCCCCACAGCATTTCATGTGAAGCTGTTTTCCTGAAATATTAAATTCAACAGCAAATTAATTTATCTTCAAAAATAATTTTATATCTTATTGCTTTTATAAATTTATTTGTCGACAGTTAAAATTGATTTAAAATATTTAGACACAAAAATAAAATTTGTCAAATAAATTGATTTTGTATGCTCTGATAATTACTTCAGGTATCCTGACTCCTGACTTACTCTATGGAGACTCTTTAAATCACATGGACAACAGTATAGTTCCACGTCAGCCGAACATTTTTGGTGTCTGATCTGGATCTAAACTGGTTGCTTCTTGGTCAGAAATAACCTCATGAATCTAAACTTAAACAGTCTAGATCCTGATCAGACTGCACAGATGAGCCTGCTGAACTGGATATACATTGGTCACTAATGTGATAAAGGGTGTATTCATGAAGTAAAATGTAAAAAAAAACTAACATAGTAACTTATATTCATGCACCGGTAGATTCAGTGGGATGTCTATTATACATTCATGCAGCTTTAATAAATGAAAATAAAGAAAATTTATGCAAACCTTGTATCTGTTTACTTTGGTAATGTTCATATTCTGTGCCATAGCTGTCTACCAATTCTGCATAAGTATCTATAGGCTTCATAAGCTTGGTGATACACATCTCTGAAAATAAATGTTTTATTTTAAATCTTCTCTGATAACTAGTAAGTCAGTTATACAATACCTTTTGTGGCTTATGAAGATGTACATAAATTGCTGTTACAGTGAACAATTCATACTGTAACTCATAACTGTTGCCATAATTTATTTATTACATGTAGGGTCTTTTTTATTAAAATCACATAAAAGGAAGATGGTAATGATGAAAAATGTCATGCCATCTTTAATTCCTACATAAGATTAGCATAAAACCAGAGTGTTATCACATTTTAAAGACCACAAAAGATGTGCCAAGTGATCTGAATCTACATCTATGCCATCTGATCTGGATTTAAATGGGCTGACCATTTTTGGTAAAAAGGTGTGTCCATGAAGTAGGTTAAGTTATTAACTGTGAAAACTGAAACAGCATTGTTTTCTTTCTAAAAAAAGTGAACAAGATTATGAGATTTATCCCCTAAATAAAGGATTAAATAAGTGACCACAGGAACCCATCATGTATGTACAACATGGTCCGCAGAAAAATTTTGTGGCGTTTGATTCTGTGTCTTCCAGAAATTTGGCATGTTCAGGCGATGTTGTGTGAACATGCCAGAGATTATGGTACACCATAGCAGGGCTGGACAAATTTAGATTTTTAGTAACTAGTCCAGAACTAGCTGGGTAAACATTTCAGCTAGTCCCACTTTTGCGCAAATAAGCAAATTCTGATTAGTCAGTATTAACAGTAAAGAAAGAAACAGGAATTTCAAGAGGAAGCGTCACACGGGGGCTTGATAATGTTAAAATAGATCTCAAAACATGTTATTTTGTAATAAACTTATTGCTGTTGTAATATGATATGAATATGGTGCTAAAAGAGAATGGCGCATATCAAATTAACGTTTAAACTAGTCTACAATAAAACATAGAGCTAGCCCACGGACAAGCAATCAGATATTTTGAGATTGTCCGATACAATTTTCAGCTTGTCCAAGGCTTCGGGCTAGTGGGTTTGTCCAGCCATGCATAGTCATGTAAAGGAAGGGCAAATTCTGTGCTGTTTGAGTGTTTGTACAGTTTATTAAGGGTAAATTTAAAAAAAATTACCTCTCCAGTAGTCTAATTTTTCTCCTATTCCAGTTTCATGCTCTTTGAACCAGATTTGTCACGCATCTTTCATATGTATACTTCAAACTGAAATACAAATTACAAAAAACAAATTTTATAAACGATATTATTTGCCCAATGCATGCATATACCTTCCGATGACTTAATTTATTTTCTTAGTGACAGACTTCCTTAAAGTCACCGGACCGTCGGACCTGTCCGGTAAAATTTTGACTGGTCTGATGTGATTTCAAATGTTGTAGGACCGAATGTCCGGCAAAAATTTGATCTGCATATTCCAATTTTACTCGCTAAATTTCAATTTTACTCGCTGTTTTGATTCGAGACTGTTCCGAGGGAAATGAGTGAGGATATCCGAATGAAATATTTTGCGTATTCGTCATAATGACAATTTGTACCACTGAAAAAAAAACACCCTTAATACTGTGTTTTGCTTATTTAATGTGTTAAATGTTTCAGTCAACAGAAATTGTTTCGGTCAGACAGATTTTCACATCTTGTCTGACCTCATGTCTGACACTTTTTTACAACTTTCGTGAAGTCTGTTGCGATCATTAAACTCAAACATCTGGACCAAGGCATGTATACAAAAGCTCGACACAAACTATTGGACTGTGAAAACTAAATAAAATAAATAAATTTTCAAATTTATACCAATTAATTAATCATTTAATGGTCAACACGGCTTCACTATGCAACACATTTGAACTTGTAACAGTTACTTGTTTGACAGAGCAGAGGTGTAGAATTCCACTCGACTGCTCGCCATGGCGAGTAAATGATCCGTTGGGTCGAGCGAAGCGGCCGAAACACTCGACCGGCAGGGCGAGTAAATTTTTCAGCAAAGCACATGTGTTTCCTTCGAAAAATGAAATATTTTCACTTTGTTTACAAAATACAATTCGATTTCCGGAATTTCGGTCGATTTCCAGTGTATTCGGAACGTTTCTGATGTAAAGATAACAGCAGCGATTTATTTTTATCCTCATTGGGTTTCCCAAATCAGAACGAGGCTGCAAGTTCAACTTTTTTCCCGCTGTATGTCAAAAATTATGTAGAAACAAATGAAGATAACGGTTTTTACACAAGTAACGGGTGATGATGAAAAGCGAGAGAGCGAGCGAGACAGTAAGAAAGAGATAGAATGAAAAGAAAAACGAAAATTGCAACAGAAATAGTATTTTATTTAAAATGTAAGGGCGAGTGTACTTTCTGTAAGGGCGAGTGCACTTACTCATTCACTTGACCTGCAGGGCGATTGGGTCAAAGAAAATTTCTACACCTCTGTCAGAGCAATGATTTCTAAAATCTGAAATAAATAATTAGTGGTAAACACGGCTTCGCCGTGCTTCCTATTTAAATCATTCTACACTATGCCTCATTTTTTATGAAATATAGCTCTAATAATTTTTATTTGTTGTAAATGAAGCATTAGTCAGATAGCAGGTAAACAAAGCTTTACAGAAAGAGTATTTTATTTAAAATGTAAGGGCGAGTGTACTTTCTGTAAGGGCGAGTGCACTTACTCATTCACTCGACCTGCAGAGCGAGTGGGTAAAAGAAAATTTCTACACCTCTGCAGAGCAATTATTCCTAAAATCTGAAATAAATAATAAGTGGTAAACACGGCTTCGCCGTGCTTCCTATTTAAATCATTCTTCACTGCCTCATTTTTTATGAAATGTAGCTCTAAAAATTTTTATTTGTTGTAAATGAAGCGTTATTCAGATAGCATTTGGTAAACACAGCTTTACCATGCCTCAAACAACTTATATTAGCAGAGTAGCTTTATGCTTTATGTGCAAACCTTGGGTTCGAGTCCTGATCATGAATACACATCTTCAAGCTGGTCAGATTTCATTTGACCAGTTCTGTCCAGTCTACAATATCCAGAGTTATTTCAACGCAATACCTAATCGCTTTCCCACACCAAATTAAAACGAAAGTAATCGATATTACTATCTAATCTGCAATGTTAAACTTACCGTTCTTGTTGATGATTGCAGTAAACAAATAAATAAAAACGTCGTAAATTTCCAATGTTTAGAATGTTGGGGAAACCGGTGTAATTGTCACTTTGCCACTCTGTATTTTAATTAATTAACCAAAATTCGAACAACTACCGTAATGCACAAAACTACGGTGGAGTCTACTGTTAGACTCTAACTCTGTGACAATATTAGGTTTTAATCAATGTAGAAACTTATTTACCTTAATTTTTAGGCGAGTTTAATCTTAATTGTTATCTAACATATGGAAGACGAACTTCTGAAAATGTGAATCGAGAAACAAAATGGCGGCTTTTCAGTTTTTTAAATCCGGAAGTAAGCACAAAAGACTATTGCACCCGGATGAAAGTCACATGCTCCAATCAGAAGCCTTATTTTGCGACACGGTTTCAAAGTTTCTAGTTACTCCTTTTTGCTCATGCGCAATACCGTAATCGGAATCGACACGATTTCGACGCGCTTCGCGCGTCGAAATCGTAGGGTCGATTTTGTAAAAGTAGTAAGTAATATAAGTAAGTTATAAGTAACATAAGCAAGTAATTAGTAACTAGAATCTGTGTTTCGCAGAACACATGTGTCGCCTGCTTGGAAAAAGTTGAAATATGGGCCTATCTTTTATCATATATGAGAAAAAGATGTTCAAATTGAATTGCAATACTACACTATTACTGGTTAAATTACTAAAAATTACTGAATAAATCATAATTGGTCAGGAATTATTGGTCCGGCAAAAATTTGATCTGCATATTCCAATTTTACTCGCTAAATTTCAATTTTACTCGCTGTTTTGATTCGAGACTGTTCCGAGGGAAATGAGTGAGGATATCCGAATGAAATATTTTGCGTATTCGTCATAATGACAATTTGTACCACTGAAAAAAAAACACCCTTAATACTGTGTTTTGCTTATTTAATGTGTTAAATGTTTCAGTCAACAGAAATTGTTTCGGTCAGACAGATTTTCACATCTTGTCTGACCTCATGTCTGACACTTTTTTACAACTTTCTGGAAGTCTGTTGCGATCATTAAACTCAAACATCTGGACCAAGGCATGTATACAAAAGCTCGACACAAACTATTGGACTGTGAAAACTAAATAAAACAAATAAATTTTCAAATTTATACCAATTAATTAATCATTTAATGGTCAACACGGCTTCACTATGCAACACATTTGAACTTGTAACAGTTACTTGTTTGACAGAGCAGAGGTGTAGAATTCCACTCGACTGCTCGCCATGGCGAGTAAATGATCCGTTGGGTCGAGCGAAGCGGCCGAAACACTCGACCGGCAGGGCGAGTAAATTTTTCAGCGAAGCACATGTGTTTCCTTCGAAAAATGAAATATTTTCACTTTGTTTACAAAATACAATTCGATTTCCGGAATTTCGGTCGATTTCCAGTGTATTCGGAACGTTTCTGATGTAAAGATAACAGCAGCGATTTATTTTTATCCTCATTTGGGTTTCCCAAATCAGAACGAGGCTGCAAGTTCAACTTTTTTCCCGCTGTATGTCAAAAATTATGTAGAAACAAATGAAGATAACGGTTTTTACACAAGTAACGGGTGATGATGAAAAGCGAGAGAGCGAGCGAGACAGTAAGAAAGAGATAGAATGAAAAGAAAAACGAAAATTGCAACAGAAATAGTATTTTATTTAAAATGTAAGGGCGAGTGTACTTTCTGTAAGGGCGAGTGCACTTACTCATTCACTTGACCTGCAGGGCGATTGGGTCAAAGAAAATTTCTACACCTCTGTCAGAGCAATTATTTCTAAAATCTGAAATAAATAATTAGTGGTAAACACGGCTTCGCCGTGCTTCCTATTTAAATCATTCTACACTATGCCTCATTTTTTATGAAATATAGCTCTAATAATTTTTATTTGTTGTAAATGAAGCATTATTCAGATAGCAGGTAAACAAAGCTTTACAGAAAGAGTATTTTATTTAAAATGTAAGGGCGAGTGTACTTTCTGTAAGGGCGAGTGCACTTACTCATTCACTTGACCTGCAGGGCGATTGGGTCAAAGAAAATTTCTACACCTCTGTCAGAGCAATTATTCCTAAAATCTGAAATAAATAATTAGTGGTAAACACGGCTTCGCCGTGCTTCCTATTTAAATCATTCTACACTATGCCTCATTTTTTATGAAATATAGCTCTAATAATTTTTATTTGTTGTAAATGAAGCATTATTCAGATAGCAGGTAAACAAAGCTTTACAGAAAGAGTATTTTATTTAAAATGTAAGGGCGAGTGTACTTTCTGTAAGGGCGAGTGCACTTACTCATTCACTCGACCTGCAGAGCGAGTGGGTAAAAGAAAATTTCTACACCTCTGCAGAGCAATTATTCCTAAAATCTGAAATAAATAATAAGTGGTAAACACGGCTTCGCCGTGCTTCCTATTTAAATCATTCTTTACTGCCTCATTTTTTATGAAATGTAGCTCTAAAAAATTTTATTTGTTGTAAATGAAGCGTTATTCAGATAGCATTTGGTAAACACAGCTTTACCATGCCTCAAACAACTTATATTAGCAGAGTAGCTTTATGCTTTATGTGCAAACCTTGGGTTCGAGTCCTGATCATGAATACACATCTTCAAGCTGGTCAGATTTCATTTGACCAGTTCTGTCCAGTCTACCATATCCAGAGTTATTTCAACGCAATACCTAATCGCTTTCCCACACCAAATTAAAACGAAAGTAATCGATATTACTATCTAATCTGCAATGTTAAACTTACCGTTCTTGTTGATGATTGCAGTAAACAAATAAATAAAAACGTCGTAAATTTCCAATGTTTAGAATGTTGGGGAAACCGGTGTAATTGTCACTTTGCCACTCTGTATTTTAATTAATTAACCAAAATTCGAACAACTACCGTAATGCACATAACTACGGTGGAGTCTACTGTAAGACTCTAACTCTGTGACAATATTAGGTTTTAATCAATGTAGAAACTTATTTACCTTAATTTTTAGGCGAGTTTAATCTTAATTGTTATCTAACATATGGAAGAAGAACTTCTGAAAATGTGAATCGAGAAACAAAATGGCGGCTTTTCAGTTTTTTAAATCCGGAAGTAAGCACAAAAGACTATTGCACCCGGATGAAAGTCACATGCTCCAATCAGAAGCCTTATTTTGCGACACGGTTTCAAAGTTTCTAGTTACTCCTTTTTGCTCATGCGCAATACCGTAATCGGAATCGACACGATTTCGACGCGCTTCGCGCGTCGAAATCGTAGGGTCGATTCTGTAAAAGTAGTAAGTAATATAAGTAAGTTATAAGTAACATAAGCAAGTAATTAGTAACTAGAATCTGTGTTTCGCAGAACACATGTGTCGCCTGCTTGGAAAAAGTTGAAATATGGGCCTATCTTTTATCATATATGAAAAAAAGATGTTCAAATTGAATTGCAATACTACACTATTACTGGTTAAATTACTAAAAAATTACTGAATAAATCATAATTGGTCAGGAATTATTTTTATTTTATTTTGCGGTTAAAATACATTAAAAGGGAACTTTGAAAGCCATCGATCACGACAAATATGAGAATTAGGCAGGCTCGGTTTGATTGAGCATGTTAATGGACATTAATGGAAATGCATAATACTGCCCATGCCGACTAGCCCCGGGTTGAGCGCAACGCAATATATACACTAATAAACAGTACAATTTTTACCATCCAAAACGATGGTGTGCATATGGCAGTGGACATGGAATCTTATAAGCAAAAATTGAGTAACTGGTCAAAATCATTTCAAATCATTTCAAAGGAGCGTTGTAACGCCGCATAGGAGCACCGCCGCATAAACAAGTTTTGTTTCGTTTATGCGGTGATTTTCAACGCATAAACAGGGCGACCGCGTGTACTAGTTTGTGTTTTAATTGTTTAATTCGGCAAAAGTGTGCCTTTTTGCCGCATAAAAAAGTATTTTTATGCATTGAAAAACACGCATAAACGGTAAAAATATTTATGCGGTGATGCTCCTATGCGGCGTTACAGAATATAACAAAAACAGATATAACTTTATTAAAACGGATTACATATGTCAAGTATTGTGTCAAAAGAATAAAAACTTTCAAGTTATAAGCAATTAAGTTTCAGGTTAAAGTTATTTAAAAGGGGCATAAGTAAACAGAAGTTAAACAGGAGTTATCATTCGTTGTGTCACAGATGGTTTTTAATGCTGGTGATATATTTCAAATATTAAATTAACAAAACGAGTACTTTTTTAAAGTTATAGGCAACATTTAATGTGATATTTAAGTTATTCAAAAGGTGCATAACTCTAAATATAATGAAACAGGAGTTATCATTCTTGTTGGCACAAATGGATCTGTTCATGTTAATGAACTATTTTAGAGTTATACTCCTTTTAACTTACTTTAATATGGAAGTTAATGATGCCTATAACATTGAAAGTCCTATTTACTTAATAATTGGAATATATTATCTGCATAAAGAAATCCATCTCTGACAACAAGAATGATAATTCTTGTTTCATTATTTTGAGTTATGGCCCTTTCATTTGACTTTAATATGGAACTTAAAGTAAATTAAAATAAACAGGGCGACCGCGTGTACTAGTTTGTGTTTTAAATGTTTTATTCGGCAAAAGAGTGCCTTTTTGCCGCATAAAAAAGTATGTTTATGCCTTGAAAAACACCGCATTATAAACGGTAAAAATATTTATACGGTGATGCTCCTATGCGGCGTTACAGAATATAACAAAAACAGATATAACTTCATTAAAACGGATTACATATGCCAACTATTGTGTCAAAAGAATAAAAACTTTTAAGATATAAGCGATTAAGTTTCAGGTTAAAGTTATTTGAAAGGGGCATAAGTAAACAGAAGTTAATCAGGAGTTATCATTCGTTGTGTCACAGATGGTTTTTTTAATGCTGGTGATATATTTCAAATATTAAATTAACAAAACGAGTACTTTTTAAAGTTATGGGCAACATTAAATGTGATATTTAAGTTATTCAAAAAGTTCATAACTCTAAATATAATGAAACAGGAGTTATCATTCTTGTTGTCACAAATGGATCTGTTCATGTTAATGAACTATTTTAGAGTTATACCCCTTTTAACTTACTTTAATATGGAAGATAATGATGCCTATAACATTGAAAGTCCTATTTACTTAATAATTGGAATATATTATCTGCATAAAGAAATCCATCTCTGACAACAAGAATGATAATTCTTGTTTCATTATTTTGAGTTATGGCCCGTTCATATGACTTTAATATGGAACTTAAAGTAAATTAGGATAAACAGGGCGACCGCGTGTACTAGTTTGTGTTTTAAATGTTTTATTCGGCAAAAGTGTGCCTTTTTGCCGCATAAAAAAAGTATGTTTATGCCTTGAAAAACACGGTAAAAATATTTATACGGTGATGCTCCTATGCGGCGTTACAGAATATAACAAAAACAGATATAACTTCATTAAAACGGATTACATATGCCAAGTATTGTGTCAAAAGAATAAAAACTTTCAAGATATAAGCAATTAAGTTTCAGGTTAAAGTTATTTGAAAGGGGCATTAGTAAACAGAAGTTAATCAGGAGTTATCATTCGTTGTGTCACAGATGGCTTTGTTAATGCTGGTGATATATTTCAAATATTAAGTAAACAGGACGAGTACTTTTTAAAGTTATAGGCAACATTAAATGTGATATTGAAGTCATTCTAAAGGTGCATAACTCTAAATATAATGAAACAGGAGTTATCATTCTTGTTGACACAAATGGATCTGTTCATGTTACACACTTTAAACAACCTAACTGTTTTCCATACCCAAATGAAAACAATCAAATATTGGTTCAATCCTTAAATATTTCTCTTCTTACAGGTTGTGTGGTGTGGGAAATAAGAGTTTTCAGACTTTGGGTTTTTCTTAATGCATAGTCAACATTTATTTAGAAATACACGAGCTTAACTTTGTTTTCTCAATACACACAAGAACGATCAACAACGGATAAGATGTTTTGATTTCCTTTAATCATGTTAATAGATAGTCGTAATATGAATATCGGTACACATCTGAAATGCCTGTAAATTATGCGAGAAAAACAGAAAAATACACACTGTAGAATAAATATATATTTGATTTTAATATTTTCAAACAATTACAAAATATTAAATTTCTCGTAAAAATGTGTATAGTTAAGCAAACAAACTTTAAGCGATAAATGGCTACATCCAAGCATCCAAATGTCTAGGTAACTGTCTAAAATATTAAATACTATACGGACGAAAATATTGTGCGTAAATTACACTGCAAAATATGGCAATTTTAAAGAACTGGCGAGAGAACACTATTAACGTACGATCGAGGAGTCCCTGATTACAAAGACCTCGTTGAGTTGAAATTTCACCTGCTGTTATAGACTTAATAAAGATTTTTCTCAACGATTTTTAAAAACCCGACAAGTAACCAATTACATGGTGTTTGCCCAAAAGATAATTTGAAAATGAAGAAAATTTGCGCACGTATAAATACGTACACTTGGAAATGGAAGCACTCCTTTCGAATTATGTGCGTTTATGAAAAAGGGTAGGATACCGAGCTTTGCACGGAAATGGAAAGCCGACCTTTAACAAGGGCTTCTCTTCGAACTCTCTTCCAATAAAGTCAACGGTGCTTTTATTCGCAATCAAAATAGTCATATCAATGTTTAGAATTAAAGCTGATACACAATAGTACAACAAGTATGAGAGGACTTTTGGAATTTCCAAGAGTAAATTTTAATGGAATATCTAGCAGTAAGTTTAATTGAATATCCTAAAGTAAATTTAAATGGAATGTCTAGCAGTAAAATTTAAATGAATATCCTAAAGTAAATTTAAGTGGAATGTCTAGCAGTAAAATTTAAATGAATATCCTAAAGTAAATATAAATAGAATGTCTAGCAGTAAATTTAAATGAATATCCTAAGTAAATTTCAATAGAATGTATAGCAGTAAATTAAAATGAATATCCAAAGATAAATTATAATAGAATGTCCAAAAAGTAAAGTTTAATAAAATGTCAAAAAAATTAAACTTAAATAGAATGTCCAACAAGTAAACTTAAATGGAATGTCCAAACGTAAATTTAAATGGAATTTTCAAAAGTAAATTACATGGAATGTCCAAACGTAAATTTAAATAAGACTGATTGTACTTGCATACAAGATTTAAATTGCCGCGTGTCCCTCAACGATTACTACCCCGAGAACGTTAGTGACGCTTTGTGGTGTAATTGAACTATTACCCCGTGTGACGTACGTTTATACGTTCATGACCAGTTTCGATCAGTTTACAGTTGTATGTGTACCAGTATAATGGCGATAAAAACAGTTTATACATAATCTTTTTAAATACGCCTATCAAAAGCAACATTTTTGAATCTGTAGTCCATTATCAGTGTTTATGATCAAGGGTCTGAGTCATCGGGCACCTTATAGAATAGAACATACTTGGATAGAAATGAACTAACAGAAGAAGTAAACATTACGTAAATTGATATACAAAAACATAGTTAAGGATAGAAGACAAGTGAACTTAAACAGTAATACGTGAAAGCATTCTTTCCATTATGATTCGAAAAATAAAAACATGTCTTGAAAATACAAGTAGACGTACTTATGATATACAAATAGATGAAAAGTGAACTTTGAAAGCCACCGAACACGACAAATATGAAAATATCGAAGGCCTGGTTTGATTGAGTCTGTTCATGAAGTGAATGTTCTGAATCAAGAAACAAACATGTTCAAAAGTTTGCAATTGGGCTATGCTATACGATCCAGGTTTTCCATCAACAAAACCATTTTTGACGTAACAACAAACGTCTAAGAGTTAGTGCAAGTATTAAACGAGCTAGTTGCTCTTACAAGCTAAAGGCTTGTGGATAAGTCTGGACATAAAAAAAATGATGGGAGCACATATAAAACATGAATGGAAGATATAAAAATATAACAATTTCATATAAATGATTAGATGCATGTACTGCAGCCAGTGGTTTGCTTGTTTTTTCTCTCCCCTAATTCTCAAAACTAAAAATAGAAATACAAAGTTGGATCCTCCATTCACTTATCCAAGTGATTTTTGAGGTCCAGGTTATAAGGAGACTCCGATGAGCGTTGATAAAATATTTATTTAATAATGAAGATGTGACCAGCAAACGAAAGACTTACCAAGTGTATATTAAAATCATGGAGCTAATGCTGACTGCCAAAATGCATAAATGCGATAAACAGACTTTCAAAATTTTATAATGCGATATGATAACATATCACTTATAAGTACCTGAATTTTGACACTTCTGAATTCGCTTATTACTTTATATGTACAGGCATGAAATAATAAAAGAAAGAGAAAATTTCAGTTAATTATAAAATTGATAGAATAAACATTCAGTGAAGCCATATTTACGAATAAGTATAATTATAACATATAGTTTTTATGGTAAGAACAAGACTCAAAGCTAGTAAATAATCCAGGCCGCCGTTTTAATGATCTTTGTCGTGCACTGATGCAAATAAGCACATTTAAATCAAGAAATAAATGTTTTCTTGAGAGAACCAGTTTTGGAATATTTATAAAATACATGTTAAACATGGATAAAATGTGCCTTGAGTACATGGATTTCAGACAAATGTCGGGAGTTTTTGACAAATGACTTCATCAGCGTGCCTTGTAGTTAACGTATTAACTCTCGCACATAAAGTTCAAATAACAGAGATAAAAACAATTATGTTTCTAATCAAGAACCGACTTGAACCTCAAAGAAACATAATATGGTTAGTTGATAAAATTGTCATTAAACAATGCATTCATGTTGGCTTTTTTATGCAGCATTTTTTGTTTGTTTGTTTCATGCTGTAAATCCTTTATTTATTTCTTATATTCTATCAAATACTCCGGGTAGAACTGGGTGTCATTAAAGATCACAAATATACCCGGATTCTGAAGAATGTCAACAGCGCTGTCATACTGAACCGGACAACCTTTGAAAGTGATTCCCGGCCTATTAGGAAGAACATCTAAGTTCTGGTTGCCAAGGCAATATACACCAGTCAGCACTCGGTTCAGAAACATTCTTTTGACACCATTTGCATCAGGTTTGGCGTACGTGTCTCTGTCTGAGTAGGACGATTTGGCCGCAAAGTAGACACCTCTGCCATACACGGCCACTTAATAATAAAAAAACATATATAATAAATCAAAAACTATTATATGAGAATTTATAGTCAACCTTTATTTTTTAAAAAATAATGTCATCCTAGGAATTTTGAAAAATTTATTCTATTTTCGATATAAAGGTCTATTTAGATATTTAGAGTAGCCATATACCCAATAACATACTTTTCCACTTAAACCAGTTAATATAAAACGTGAATGCTCAACGCTGGACTGGTTTTTGTTTTTTGAATTTACATAATTGAACGTTTTATTATTGTGGCTGATTTCTACCATTTCGTGTGTTCGTATCGGCGAGGCGAAATGTCGAAGTAGCAAAAACACAAGAGGTCGAAATATTGCTTATTTTTCGTGTGTTCGCCTTTCGATTTTCGAGGCGAATACACGAAGTAACGAAACATTGTAGGCGAAATTACGAAATTTCAGAGGCGAACACACATAATTATTAATCAATTAGTTTCGAGTCGGACGGTATCAAAACTTTCTTTTATCGCCCTCCTTTGTTGTCTTCGTGTATTCGTATCGAAAGGCGAAAGACGAACACACGATCAATTAGCAGAGCAATTTTCGAACTTTCGTTACTTTCGACCCCCGACACGAACACACGACCATTCGTGTATTCGCCTTCTGCTAAGCAAGCGCATTCATTAAACTCTTAAATATTATTATTTTCAAACAAAAGTATATACTGTTTTCCAGTTATTTCGAGCTTAAACCGTTTCAAATATGTCGTTTTTACCGTTTGAAAAACCTAGATCGTATCCTTGTCCGATGATTTGGGCAACAGTTTCTGTGGCCGTGATATGCCAAAGACGTTTCTCGTTTTCTGCCTTCGGATTTCGTAATTGAACATTCTCCTTTTTAGTTTGATATTCTTTCCATTTGAATTTGTCCTCCACTCGCGTTATCTGCAGAGAATTTTAAACAGATGATAGATTGGCCTTAAACGCCAACGAGCATGACAAATGCGAAGAATATTACAACCTCAATTTGACAGAGAAGTTCTTGAAATATAATGGAAATGCAAACTTGTAAAGTGTTTCGTGATTGGTTCCATGGTACCGACTGTCCAAACGTTAACTCGGTAACACAATGTAACGTTTATGTAATAGAAAATGATTTTTGCAGTTTGCTGCGTTTGTAGAGAATATTCGGTCTTCAAACGGATCATGGTTCATGACTCACAGAGTAAATGTCGGCGTCTAGGCCACTTTCAAGTTTCAATTTTACCGAAATTTAGCATCGCTTCGTTGCTGGTATTGATTTTCGTCTTGCGGAAGCAATAAATTGGTAGTCTATCAAAGTTTCATGAAATTAATCAAAGATCTACCAGAAAAGCGAATTCCTTTCAAAGACTGGCTGTTTTCCCGAATTGAGTCGAAGTAAGTTATCGTTTAAAAAATCGTAATAAACCTCGAGTGCCCGCACGCAATATACAAACTATTGATTACAAACAGTGTAGCTTTCACAACCAGCACTTAACGAACATTGCAGATGATATAATTCACAGTTAAATGCAAGTAAACCAGAGGTTGAACATACGCTAATTATCTGTGTTGGTTTCTGGCCGTCAAAATCATCAAAGAACTTTCTTTTAACTCTACTGAATTCTGGATCATGTTCCGCGAGAGATACCTTGGCTCTGTAATTCTTGGTGTTGTTTAGAGTCCAGTTCGGTGGAATATCTCCGCCTACATATCAAAATATATCAGTTCATAAAAGAACAAAATCTGTAGTGATGAATTAATATCTAGCTTTCGTTTAATCTTACAAAGAGACAAAAGGGAAACTTCGAGAGCATCCGAACACAAAAATATGATTTCAAATATTACAGGCTCGGTTTCATTTTTCAATGACGAAACTTAACCAAATAGAATTTTGACAGGGGATCTTGAAATACAGCGTCTGCATATAACAAAGTAGATACTTTACATTTTCAGTTAGTTTAAATAAATTACTTCATATATTCATAACTTTGTAAACAATTATTTAAAAAAAACATTTTTATTACGAAAAAATGTAATTTTAAACTGCATTGGTTAAATGGATACCGTACCACTTAAATTACGTTCTTCAAATTTGAAAGTCGTTGAGCACATTAGTTATTTATGTTAATAATGCTTCTAAAATCACTTTTGTATTGATATGGGTTGCGCTCTCGGCGGCCAGACAGTATTATGCATTCCATTCGTGTCCATGAACAGGCTCTACAAACCGAGCCTGAACATTTCTATATGTGTTGTGTTCGGTGGCTTTTAAAGTTTCGTTTTTCATATATTTGAATATAAGTCCTGGTTATAATTTTGCTTGCCTTAAACGTTCTTTATGACATGCAGGAATTTTATTCTCAGATCCCCTGTTAAAATTCTATTTCGTTTAGTTCCCCCCATTGTTTTCTCGTTTAGTGCACACCCTTTATTTTAACTGGGGACCAGACGCAGCTGAACATATAATGGCATTAATCAATCGCATAAAAGGATATCATAATAAATAAAAGTTAAATTCTTTTGAAAAACAAAAATGAACAATCGAAAAAAATTTAATGAACCAGCCATTAGGTCATTGACCGAAGTGAAATTTGTTTTCAAAATAAGAAGCAAATGAACCTTTGTGCGTACTCACTTTCATGAACGAAAAAGCATTGTTCAGCAATCGCGATCTTTTCTTTATTTTTCTCCTTAAGGCGTTGTCGTGGAAAGACATTCTGGAGAAGGTTCACAGCCACAATCTCACAGTCAGATACCCTGTTCCGAATCCCTCTTAATGTAATACCACCTGTGCTTTTGTCGATTTCAACTTCTATTCCAAATTTGTTATTTAGGCCACGAATCTGTTTCTCCTACAAAGGATTATTACAGAGGTTAGGGAAAATTTTCTCAATAGTCAATCATAACATATTTTATTAAAAGAAACATGTGTTTATTTAACATTATGCACGTCAAATAATGTAAAACTGGGTTAACTTTGAATATTACATGCATCTTATAGAAGAATTAAAGATAAAGAATTAAAATACAATGTTCTACATTTTTATCAATTGATATGACTCTTATGTTTTTCATATCCCAATTTTAAATACTTATTATTTTTATGTTTCATTTAATCTATTCAAAGTTTATTTTTACATTTAAACATATTAAACATAACAACAGCCAAAACGACAGACGTGTCGCCTCTTAAATATAGTGATCATGTTGACGCATTGTTTATTTAAAAAAAATACTTTAAAATCTATCTAGGACATACCAAGCGTAACGCGACATCATTGACATACACCTTAATCCTGACATAACATTAAAAATAGTGGAAGTCTGTAAATAACGTGGTAAACTTGAAATTTGTCATTAAAACATGGTAGGTAGTTTATTAATTAGGTCTTATATAGGTTTCAATGACTATTTCAACAGTTACACAACTTGGTGCAGTTGTGCAACATTGATTTTGAACATACATGACCGGTGTTTGCTTCTGCCAATCCATCTTCATCGAGGTAAAAAAATGTATAGCATATGTGTTTAAAATATATATAGTCCTTACTATGATCGCGAACCTACTTGACAGAATAACATATTCTGCACGTTGTAGAAATGAGGTATGCAGTTATGATCAGGAAAAAATAATTTTACAAGATACTGTATATTCACAGTTTAAGTTCACCCTTATGAATGTCCTTCAACTAGAACCTAGCTGACCGGCTAATAGTATTTAGGAATAGTCCCAATGAAGTGGTCATTTATGCATAGCTCAGTACTTCGACGCTATTTTGATATGAAAAGGATAGGAAAAGTGATGTGGGGCAGAAAAATGATTTTTGTGCTGCTTACGGGCGTTTTCAAAAAGAATGGCTGGAAAAGTGAAAAAATAGTGAAAAATTAAAGTTAATAAAAATTCCAAACTTGTTATTCTGTATGTTTTGTTAATTGAAACTGAGTATAGAACTGAAAAGATTTTTAAATCGGTCAACTGGTTGCTGAGATATTGTCATTTGAAAAATGGCAAGTGAAGTGAAAAAAATGTAAAGAATTTAAGTTCAGAAAAAGTCACAACTGGCTCGTCCATATGTTTGTACGGTCTTTACAGTGAGCAAAATCAATCAAGTTATACTCATATGTGGCAGAATAAAAATTTATGGAGCTTTAGTGACCAATATTAAATAAATCAAAGAATTTTAATATATGTGTTTAAATTACAAGTATTACTGTTTCTTATTATTTAAATGTGTATTTCTGTTAAAATACATGTTGAAGCATCAAATAAAAGTGCTTTAGAACTTGTGGTATCGCATGAAGATAAAAAATACATATTGTTAAAAAAGTGTGTCACACTCCTGACAACCATATAAGTGCAGTGTACTCAAAAATGTTTCACTAAGGCCATTTTTTTTGTCACAATTTAACAAAACATGACATAGACTTCTAGGAAAAAATATGCTCTTGTTTTTTAATGTAAAGGATATGTTGACAGAATATTGCAATATGTGCATAATGTCACACTCCTGACAAATTTAGCTGACATTTTCTGAAGGTAGCTGCAGATAAATACAATTTCAGTAGAGGTAATAATATTATAATTATTGCATCTAGAAACATAAAACTTAATGATACATAAAACATTTCTTATGTACTATTAATCTTTAAAGTCCTATAAATTTATAAAGCAAAGATGTATTGATTTTCTTGCGGTATTTTCTAATCTACCACGCTTGACTTAATAGCATAAATTTTGATTACGTGAATTATAATATGCTTAATTTTATCATTATTTGATGCCTAATAAATGCAAATTTTACTAAAACAACACTAAAACTTGTCTTTACTCAAGCTTTTTGTAAAATAATGGTCTGAACAAATGAGATTTTGAAAAGTGTCACACTTTTTTGTCACAACTCCTGACATTTTTTGCCCATTATTATAGAATATTGTTTTAACGGATGGTGCTATTTTGATGAAACTTCACAAATCTTTAAAGGGCATGATGAGACACCTTTGCAAAGTAGGAAAATGGAAGTAACTGTTTGTTGTACATTTTTATAACCGGAAAACCCAAACCAGCCATTTTTTTGAAACAGCCCTTACCTCTTCTGCAGTAAGTGTTTGTTCGTTTGTCAAAGCCTTGAAGTTTAAAGTTTTTGTCGAATACTCCTTTTCGACGAATTGTTCTATTTGCTTTTGAATTAAATTCCCTTTATCTTTGGATATAACTTTAACTATCACAACATCATCTACATTCGAATGTTTTCTAAAGGAAGTCGGAGGTGTATATGCGGCTTCGGTACCTCTGGGTCGATGTTGGGCACCTGTTTAAAAAATACGAACAAAAGTGTTTTAAAAATTGTCTATATTAACATTTAGTAATGACAAGCAATAAAGGAATGTCATATATGTGATATAATGTATGGTCAAATAGAATTAAAAATGCTCATTGAACCTGGATTAAAAAAGATTGTGTTCTGGAATCCCTGATATACTGAGGTATACTGTTCCATAAGGTACACCCGTTATAAGCAAATGATTTAATGATTTCCTTCCACAACAGGAACAGTATACCTCTTGCTGTCTGTTAATATACTTCTATCAAGGTAAGTATTAAGTTTTACCTTGAACCTAGTAGGATAATTATGAATATTACTGACAGGGGTGAAATAATCACTCATATATGTGGGAGTAATGTTTGAATAAATCTGTAAATTCTGAACAAATCTGATATGTTAGTTTTTGGGTAACCTGCAACTTCTGTTTTAGCTCTTTGGTTTAATTGTTAAACCAAACCGAAAAAGCATAGTCAAAATGACACTGGATAATGGAAGAGACTAAGAGTGTTTTTGTATGATGGTTATGAAATTCACTCTTACGACAAAAAATTTAAGCCTTGTATTTGATTTCTTAACATTCCTGGCCATAGAATCAAAGGACAAGCACTGGTCAATAATGGCGCCAAGGTATTTAACTAATGTTTTAGATTCAATTGTTTGACCATTGCAGCCTTTATAAAGACTTGACTTCAGAACCTAACCTCTTTTGGGAACAGAATAAAAATAGATTCGTTTTACCAAGGTGCAAAGACAGTTTATTACAAAATAAGCAACTGGCTGACGATATTCAAGTCATAACACAAAATATTTTCAATGTCGTGCTTGTTGTTTTATGCAGATACAACGATGGCGAAGTCTATTCTTTATACCAGCAGACATGTCATTGACATAGATTTTAAAAAAGCAAATGACCTAAAATTGAACGTTAAGATACACCACGGGATACCTTGGCTGTAGTAGACAGAACACTTGAGAGTTCAACTAGGTTGATTGAGGATTTTCAAAAACTGTTTACGCTTTCTAGTTTCAGTTAATCATTGAAAAACATCGTATCGTATTTAAATGTCTTAGAAATCAAAAAGGACGTAATATTTAATTTACTTCCTTTATGTATATGAGACCTTTAGGATGCCTACCAAAAGGGGTGGAGTCTTCCACTGTGATGTCCAAGCCATGTCGGTAAACAAACCAATTGTCAGGTAACTTCCTAATGGCCCTTGTAAATTTTTCAATCACTGTTTTGGAACTGTCACACAAAATAACCCCTTTTATTTTACTTTTTCTCTGCAACGTGAAAAGTATTAGTCATATATATCCACATTTACAATCAAAGCTATCACCTACGAACGAAAATTAGAAATAGTTTTATGCTGAAGACATTTATACATCGCTCAGTGGCCAATATCGTGGAATAAACTGGAGACTTGATTCTGATCTCAAACAACTGGTTGCTTAAAACTGAGCTCGGCCTTCACCAATCTATGCTTCAGATTTGCTTTCTTTTTTTTCAAAAATCTTACTTTTGTGAAGTATTCTGCGACTGCTTCCGTGATATAAGCTGTTGCTTTGTCCTCTGGATACGGAACTTTCTTGCATACCAAGACAGGTAGAGACACAGATGTCAAGCCCAAATCATCACATTTCTACAACAAAAATAATTTAGAATTACCACTGAAGGTGATTAATACCCCCACATTGGTGCTTGATACTGGAACTGGATATGTTTATGATCAATGACATAATGTAACATTAGAAACATTGAAGCAGTGACCTTGACCTTCACCTCAACACCTTTTTTCATTCTTCTCAGTTGCTACCTATATAGCTTTCTTAACTCGGTATCTTATTCTTAACTGAAATTATTGAACAAACAGATTTTTTCTATTTATTGTAACAGTGACCTTGAACCTACTGGTCCCACTTTCAATCCAAAGAGTCGTCTTCACAGCGGTTACCTATACAGCAAATTTCATTAATGAATCTCATTCCAAACTATAGTTACTGAGCGGAGAAAATGTTTTAAGTTTAAGTAACAGAGACCTTTGCCTTGAACACACAGGCACCATAGTCGAATTTGACCCGTATCTTGTGATGTAACATCTGTGACTCAAAAGTTGATTGAATCTGTGAAGTATTTCATGACTTATTATCATGAAACTTATTTTCTATTTTTAGTAACAGTGACAATTAAAAACATTGAACTAGGCCAAAGAAATTAAAAGTAAGTAGTTTGTGTGTGATGAGGTAAGAGGCAATGTTGAATGTTTTTGATGGTTTTGTTTTATTCAAGCATGGGAGTTTCGAGTGTGTGGCAATACAATCGTTGGTGAACTGGTTGGTGAAAATAACTGAGAGTTGCAGGGTAATAGGCCATAGAAATGTAGAGGGATAGAGAATTCAAAATCAAATGTTGATACGGGTTGGTCATGGGTAGGGTGAATATTCAAGTTTAGGCGTGTAGGGAGCTAGATGTACATAAACCTTGAATTTCGATGAGTGGTAACACTTACGAAATCGAACGGGGGAATAAAAAATACTTTCTGCTTTTCGTCAAATGTTTGTGGTTTCCTTTTTCTAGATTTAAAAATAGGGGTGTTCGAAATGTTCGTAGAATTTGTGTATATCTCCCGTGTCTTTCATTGTTTTTCTTTACAATTTTACACATGTATGCATACCTGCATTTGTCCATAATGTAGTCCCTAAACAAGGAGAACGAGTTATAATTATGTTTGAAAAAAATTATTTTTTTTAACTGATAATTTTATTAACCATGATCTCTCCCTCTCTCTTCTTCTTGACTGTGTGGAGATTCTGTTTTTTTCTGAATGTGGCGATCCCTGATGTGCATATTTCACCTTTTTTTTAAAAACGATAGTGCCACTTGTACACACAAGCTTGACTGCATTTTTAAAAAATTTTCATGTTGTTTTAATCATTTTCAACGTATCCGCCGGTGATTTATTTAAAGCAATCCAGAATTTTACAACAGTTTCTAATTCAACGTCACCTACCCACGTCATAACTTTTCAGCATGGAATGTCACAGACTGTAAAGAAACTGCTATGGTTTTCGTTACGACAGCGTCAATGTTTTGAATTTTTCATCAACAGTCATTATGAAGTCATGTTATCACCTGGCGTTTTTGCCGTTCTTGCGTTAGGTTATGTGACGTTTATGAAGTTTACATTTCTTGTTTAAATTTATATCATATTGTGGACTGCGCTGTGACACGTTAACTAGGTTGCTAAGGTTACCAATATATATTATATTTTTTAAAGAGGGAGAGAGTCTATTCAAGACAATCATATGAGCGGCAGGTCGTTTGTCGCAGTTTGTTCCATTTAAGACCGTGTAACTGAACTTATAAAACAGACTCAGAAGATTGAATCATCATTCAACAAAGACTGGTAATATTAAGAAACATTAAGATATTGGACAGACAGGCATAAGAAGTGCGCGGATATTGCTGGTGACTATAGATGTGGAAAAGGTGCGTCGTTCACTTGACTTAAATAACGCCTGAGACTTAAGCGACGTCATATTGACGTTCACGTGCCCCGGGTATGTGATACACACAAATTTGTAATTTGCTTAGTGTTGGTGTCCCTGGGTTAATCTTGCTGAATCTTCCAGAGATTAAAGAAACTATATTTAAATGTACGTATGTCCTTTTTTAGTTTGCTAAGATAAATACATTTTGTTTTATAATCAAATTCTACGAACTTCCCGAACAGCCCTCGTAGATTTATCCTCTCTTTCTTGACCTCTTTGCTAGATTACTGGACAGGCTTAATCATTTTGATGTGATACGAAAGGGTGTATCCGACTTAAATAATTTAACAAAAACGAGCCTATAAGCAAGTTAAGGTTAATGCTAAAAAGGCTGTTCATACGGGTAATATAGAAATAGAGAAGAAATACATTTAAAGTGTTACTTCTTTCGTCATTAATTTCCTTTAAAAGAACTTTCAATTATCAAGAGAGAAATCAGCATTTTTATTTTTTGTAATCTAATTATGCGGCCAGGAAATAACAAGGTCAAACACATGTTTACAACTATATCATACCGGTATTGAATTGTTTTGTTTGACCTCACACACTGTTGACATGTGAGCATTTAAATTGATGCTCTTTCTTGCTTAGTTTTTAAGTTTGGATGTAAATAGAATTTCAGTGAATTTTTAGATCTAGCTATTTTTATTATTTAATGTTTCTTTAGTGTTCTAACTTTTAAGATAATATACACTGATATAAATTTGATTATTTATTTTGGAATGCATTTCGCCGTTAGATAAAACAGGACGTTTGAAAGCTACCGAATACGACAAATATGAAAATGTTGCTGGCTCGGCTTGATTGAGCCTGTTGATGGGAAGTAATGGAAATGCATATTTCTGCCACGCCGCCTAACGCAGCTCAATATTTACGCAATTAAACAGTACAATTTATAGATATTTTTTATATTTTAATCGATTACAGTGCAATGACAAAAGTAGTCACTTTAAATGTTATTGACTTTATTAACAAAACCGAAGATTAAATTACTCGAAAGTATTCGTACACAATAAAAACGAAAGCAAGTACCTGTAATACTTTGTCTACGCAGAACTTTATTGTTCTCTTTGAGGAAGGACCTCCTTCTACCCATGGTGGTACAACAACATGCATAATATTCATACACTTAAGATGGCATGGTCCAGTCATTATTATCTCTCCAACAGGAAAGTCAAAGGAGACGGTATCTGGCAACGTTTTATTATCAGCGTCATCAGAGCCAACTTCCACGAGATGTTCTTTATCATCGGTGATACTCATCTTACTGTCATTTACATTAACGGAGACATCTTCTGGTATCTGTTCTTGTCTTTCCCCGTCATCAGAGCCTAATTCCACAAGAATACGCAAATGTGCTTGTATTATTGCAGCTTCTAACCTCTGCTTCTCTACTTCTAACGTTTGTAAAATCTCGTGCTGTCTGTGTTTTTCCATACACTCCATCTGTTTTTCTTCGTCTGCTGTTCCGTTTCAATAGATATAATATCTGATTTGATACATAAATATAAATTTAACTTAAAATTATAAATAATGGCTTCTTTTTAGGGGTCATGGTTTAATTCTCGTCTTTAAAGATGAGATAGTACTTCTTACTTGGCGACTGACTGATTCATAGTTTCTATAATCAATTTATGAACGCTTAAAGAGCGTAGATAAAAACGTGAAATATGCATATCAGGAATCGCCACACTCACAAAACACAGCCTCCCCACGCAGCTAAAAGGAAGAGAGTAAGAGAGAGCAAGTTTTTTTATAAGTTTGTCAATTCAAATAAGACGCCACATACAATTAACGAAAAAGATAATCTTTGGAATTACCGCCTTGGAACGGTCAGTGGCAAAACAAATTGCCTATGGGGGTTTATACCCGGTTCTAAAGCTAAAGTTAATATTGGTATGTTTCGATTTTCATCTCATTTCACAGAATTAAGACGGTTAAATGTTAGACTAAGCAGGGAACATTTATTGTTAGGGGTAACAATGAAATACAGGAAACGAGTATTTGCTGCATGTCCTTACATTTAGAACAGTTATTATCTAATTCTTGGACATCAATTGATTGCGTGGCCTTTTGATAGCCAAAATGTAATAGAAACAAGAGCAAATTTTTATAATATGATCGACTTCATGATGGCAGGGTGTAAGTGTTTATGAAGGTTTATGGGGAAATCCTGAAAAAGAACCTAGACGCTCTCGAATTGTCCATACACTTTCAGAAAAAAAATGTGTTGACCTGTTTTTTTTTTTTCGATTTTGTTGTGTTTGCCATTATGTTAATTAATCCATTCAAAGCATAGAGTTTCATGCCAAAGTAAAAAGCAGATAACTTGGTTTAGATACCAAGTTATGAATGAACTCTATAAACTGAATTACATTTATTTGATTTAAAATATAAATTTTCTTGTAAATATCCATACACAGAACAATAAAAATTTGTTTATTACTTTTTATACTCTAGATAGCACAATATTCAAAGAAATCATAATTCATATACAATTAGAACTAGTTTTCTACAATATTTGAGAAGATGCAATCTTTATCTTTAGTCAATATATAAGTGATTAAAGTTTTTCTTTAATAATATCTAACTTGTTAGTCATAATAACTAATATTCATTAATATTGAGGAAGGGCAGAGAGAAAGAGAAAAAAAGATAGAGAAAGGTAGAAGAGAGAGAGAGAGAGAGAGAGAGAGAGAGAGAGACAGACAGACAGACAGACAGACAGACAGACAGACAGACAGACAGACGGGTGTCTTTCTGTGTTCCAGCATTGATTTTTAGTATAGAACAAGTTAATTTTAAGTATTAAGATCGATAAGATATTCCATTTGGCGTAGAAAACATGCAGTCTGTCTCTTGCAATATGTTGTTTGACCTTAATTCTTTGATCTAGGTTGGTAAGGCTGTATTTTTTTCACAAATTTGCAGATTTTTTCCCAAATGAGTGATAATCTGCTGATTTGTGAACAAATTACAGCCTATATCCAATCATTTTCGTCATTCTTTTTCAATCATTATTGATAAAAGCTTCAATTTGCATAAAGGATATAATGCTGGGACAATGATTCTATCATATTAGGATGGTTTTGTATCACTTGTTAACTTTCGTTGTTTTTAACTGTTAACAAATGCAAAAGTTGCAAAAAAATTTTTGTTGAGTATATTTTTATAAAAAGACTTAATATAAGACAAAATATTGTGTGTACCATGAATTTCAATACCTGCTTCTGTAGTCAATGTGTTTATAGATTTTGCTTCTCCATTTTTCTTTTCCAAGTTTGCAAAATATTAGAACATCTTTCTGCTCCTTCTGCCCACTCAGCTTTTGACCTAATTAAAAATCCTTTAGTTTTTTCATCTATAATTTTTTGCATTTTTTCTTTTTCAGTTTTTAAATTCTGGATTAATACATTATTATTTGGGTCATTTAAAATACTTTGCTCTAGTTTTTTAATATTCTGTTCTAATATAAGCTGTTCCTTATTTTGAGATTTTTTGAATTTAACTGAGAATTTAATTGTTTCATCTCTTATTTGTTGTGTTTTTTATTATTTCCCATAATATCATTGGATTAGCTTCCTTATTAATTTCTACAATTTCTATAATTGATTTTTTTTTATATTTTGCTGATATTCATTATTTAGCAAGAACGAATTATTCTTTTTAAAATAACCTGGTCCCCTTTCTAATTTAAATGTGTTTACCTCAAAGACAACAAGAGAGTGGTCGGAACAATACCCGGTAGATAAATAGCATGTTTTGCTATTATTTATTAAGTTAGAACAAATAAAAAAGTAATCTTATCTACAAAATATAGTTGGTTGGGTATTTGAATGCCAAGTAAATTTCATTTTGTTAGGAAAATTAAGTCTCAAAATATCGTGTAGGTCGTTGTTTTCTATTAATGAATTAAGCTTATGTGAGCATTTTATATTTGTATTTTTTTCGACCGTTAAGCTTATCTACATAAAAATTAAGAACTGTATTAAAATCACCACCAACGATAAGAGTTTGGTCGTTATGTGAAATAACAATTTCATTTAAAATATTAAAAAATTCCACATCATCATCATTAGGACCATAAAGATTAATCAAAATATAAACGTTACTTTGTATTTCCAATTTTAACATTTGTAGTCTACCTTCTATTATTTCTTTATACTCTATTAATTTATACTGAAAGCCTTCTTGTATCAAAATGCCAACTCCTTTACTATTTGAAATGTTGCCACTTAGAAACAAATCGCCTTGCCATTCTTTGTCCCATTTATTATCATCACCTGCTTTGCAGTGAAGCTCTTGCATGAAGCAAAACGATTTTTTTTTCTTTTTGAGAAATGTAAACATTTTTTTCGCTTTACGACTGATGCTAGTCCCTTCACATTGAAAGTACAAAAGCTAACGGATGACATACCTTTTTAAGATTAAAAAACAAGCAGTATCATAAGTCGATACAAAAGCCATTTTGAACACAGAAAGAACAGAAAGAAGATAGAGAGAGAGAGTGAGTCTATACCCTTGATCATGTTTTGGAGAGGATTGAGAGACATTAGTTTCATAATAATTTTGGTTCAGTAAATAACTGTATAACATTTCAAAAAATGTACATACTATAATCAAGTACAATTAATAACAATGTGTGACTTCTAAGTAGCATAAAGGTTCTCTAGGAAATAAATACATTTTTCACAATCACTTTTAAACAAAAACACATTTTACAATTTATGGTAACCTAACTGTCCGTTAACTGTTATTTTACTGAAATCAAAGAACTCGGAAGATTACATTACTTATACAGTCAAACAGTAAAAATTTTCAAATATAGTCGTTGAAATATAAAGTCATACTTTTCATGCCATACCAGGTATGAAGAATAGAAAAACAAATGTAATGTCAAAAGGGTTGCTTATAAAATAATAATTACAAACATTTTAGATTGACGACAGATTTGAACAATAATGAAAGGAACTTTTGATTAAACTATTTTTGAAATTTGAAGTGTGTACTTCAGTGAGGAGACGTATAAATTAATCTATTCAAATGAAAAAGAAAAGAAATAAAGGCGTTTCTGACTAAAAGGAGGTCATTAGTATAAAAATGATGCAGCTTGTTTATATTAATTTTATGAAAAAAAACAACAAAAGGTAAAGAACAATAAAAAATATCTTTTGCAAGTTTTATCTCCCATACCCAGATCTGATTCATAAAAAGTACAGGTGCAGTTTAAAATCACTATTGCAACAAGGTATTTCACAGCCAGTTTTTATGGAGATTTAATTTACAAACTTAATAAGATAAAAAGCAATGTTAATTTCTCCCGGTTATTCGTAAAAACCATCTGTAAATTTAAAAAGAAAGTTTACCAACATGATATTTTACTGCGCTCTGCAGGCCTGTTGATTAACCCATCTACCCATCATTATGCTTACCTCTTTGGTTCCACGACGGTGGCAGGGGTTTAAGAGTTTATGAAGGTTTATTGGGGGAAACCTAGAAGCTCGATTTGTTTCTTTC
Source organism: Corbicula japonica (assembly GCA_038501625.1). Classification (NCBI taxonomy): domain Eukaryota; kingdom Metazoa; phylum Mollusca; class Bivalvia; order Venerida; family Cyrenidae; genus Corbicula; species Corbicula japonica. The sequence continues at coordinate 17,342 of JAZAYU010001223.1, read as the reverse complement.
ATCCCGGTCATCGTGTCTTGCTGTAAACTCACTGATTCTAATGCAACTGTTACTATTGAAGTAAGGTAGATTCAATTGTTTCGTGTCGCCGCAGAATATAAAGATGTTTTTGTGTCCATCAGTGCGCTATATCCGGTAGATGATACAATCGGTTTATTTACAGTGATATTAACTCCAAACCATTCACCTATATATTTGATCATTTCCTATGCAAAACATGAAAATACACACACCAAAAAGTGTGACCTAAAATCAAGGAAGAAACAAAGAAGGCGGTCAAGGAAGTGAAGGATGAACTTGATATTGACCTGAAAGAGTTACAATCACAAATTAATGATATTGCTAATAGAACAGAGGAACTAACAAGCTATGATAATCGGGCATTGAATATATGTGTGCGAAATCATCCGCAAAGAGAGAATGATGATGTTAAACAGTTAGTCTATGATCTAATACATGAAGGTCTAGGAATGCAAAATATTGAAATTAAGTCTGCAGAAAGGAAATCTAGAAGTGACAATAAACCAGGAGTTATTATTTTTAAGTGTAGTGATAAGGAGGATCATGATCGTATACTGAAGGGAAAAAGCAAGCTGAAGGAGATTATGAAATATGAAAAGGTGTATCTCTGTGCTGATGAACCGGCAGAGGTGCGAATTAACAATAGCAATCTCAAATGTCTCATCTCCTCAATGGGATTGAAGGGTCTGAAATTTCGCGGATCACGTTTAGTAGAGGAATCTAACAAAGTCGACAGTGTTAGCATACAAACTGATGAGAAGAATTCCAGGCAGTACCGGAATCGTGAAAGGATGAACAACCTCAGTCGAAGTGGTGGGAACAACGTAGGAAGTGAAAATGGCTCGTATGATAGACATGGGGGCCATGGGGATCATGAGAGGGGCTATGGTGGGAGAGACCATGGAGATAGACAGGGTGGGTATAGTGATCACACCAACGGATGGGGCGGTCATAGAGACTACAGTGGTAATAGAGATAGACGGGGGGTCAAAGAGAATTCAGAGATGAAAATCAGAGGGGAGGAAGAGAATATCAAAATAGACAGGGTGGTCAGCGCGAATATCGTGATAGAAGATCGGAAGAATACAGAGACAGACAAGAAGACAGAAGTTACAGACGCACAAATAGAGTTAATAGAAATGCTGTATATTAGGTTAAGCTAGGTCTTTGGAATGTGAATGTTTTTTGTGAAAGTGTTTCCTCTGATAATTATATTTTTAGACAAAGTTGTATTAATAAAGAAAATTTAGATATTGTTGCTATTACTGAAACACATCTTAAGGGAAACTCTTGTTTGAATTTAGACGATTACATATTTTTTGGAAATAACAGAAAGAATTTACATGTCAATGCTAGATCTGGATCAGGAGGGGTTTGTTTTTTGGTTAAGAAGTTTTTAAGTGATATGTTTACTATTAAAATCTTAGATGACCAATATGAAGGTATATTATGGTTGTCATTTACAAATAAGGTAACACATGAAACTTTTAGTGCTTGTAGCTGTTATTTGCCTCCAATGGGTTCATCACGATACATTAATGCACAGGACTTTTTTGACCATTTATTATGCAATGTTTATGAGTATCAAAAACTAGGAAAATTTGTAATTTTAGGCGACTTTAACTCACGCATTTCAGACATGCCTGACTTTATTGAAGGAGTAGACAGCGTTCCAGAAAGGGAGGTTTTGGATTTTACCAAAAATACATATGGTGAAACCTTTTGTGAATTTTTGATAAACACCAACTGTTGTGTAATAAACGGTTATTCGTAAAAACCATCTGTAAATTTAAAAAGAAAGTTTACCAACATGATATTTTACTGCGCTCTGCAGGCCTGTTGATTAACCCATCTACCCATCATTATGCTTACCTCTTTGGTTCAACGACGGTGGCAGGGGTTTAAGAGTTTATGAAGGTTTATTGGGGGAAACCTAGAAGCTCGATTTGTTTCTTTCATCCCGGTCATCGTGTCTTGCTGTAAACTCACTGATTCTAGGACAACTGTTACTATTGAAGTAAGGTAGATTCAATTGTTTCGTGTCGCCGCAGAATATAAAGATGTTTTTGTGTCCATCAGTGCGCTATATCCGGTAGATGATACAATCGGTTTATTTACAGTGATATTAACTCCAAACCATTCACCTATATATTTGATCATTTCCTATGCAAAACATGAAAATACACACACCAAAAAGTAGCCTTTGTTTATAATATGTTAATTGAAAATTACAACGGATAGGTTAACGCACAGTCACGGTCGGTGACAAAACATTTTGCAAGAGAACATGCAATTTGATTTGCCAATGACCATTCCAAGGCGGTAACCCCTCTGGTTCTCATTTTTGTTAATTGTGTGTGGTTATTTTTTTTTAAACTAGTCATTTTATTAACCATGCTCTCTCTCTTTCTCTTCTTCTTGACTGTGTGGGTAGGCTGTTTTTTCTGAATGTGGCAATTCCTGATATGCATATTTCACCTCTTTTAACAACAAAACAGTTGCAATATTAGAGTTTTGAGAACTGGGTCTTTTGCTAAGCTGCTCCTTAGTGACTATAGGATCTACAGTTATCGGTATTGTTAGGGAAAAGTAAGGAGTGGTGAGAAAATTGATTAAGAAATTGTGAAAACGGACTTATTGATCGAGGGACTAGCTTAGGACGCACCGGTGGACCGGTGCGTGCGCTATTTGATAGCCGTGAGAATCTCGTCTGAAGAAGTGCAATACGATTTCGCGATTCGAATTGGACTCGAAGGATAGCTGTGGTGACCAGTGGAGTTATTTTGGCGATAAATCTACGGATACGTGGAACGTGAAACGTTGCCAGGTACTATTTACCGTAGTGTCCTAACCAAAATGACAATTACAAGTACCATGTCTGAGCAAGGTGATAGTGATAGTGACACTCTAATCAATCTGATACACAATCATACCCAAAATAGTGATCAAGAGGATCAAAGTGGTAAAAATTCTGAGCAGAGTGAGCAGAAAGTGGAACATTTTATACCGAATGATTTAATGAAAGATTTAATAGATGATATGAACAGTCCATCTGTACATAATACTTCAAAAGTCCGTTCGCGGAAGAGGAATCTATCGGCTTCACCTGCCAGTGATGTCAAGAAAGTGAAGATAAATACAGATATTCCAACATGTGAAAGCCAGCAAAATGACTTTAGTGACTTGAATGACCCGGATGAAACTGAACTGAAAAAACCTGTTGGTAGGAAGATTGGAAAAGGTAAAAGAAATAATGTGACTAGTAAAAGTAGTAAAATTAGAATAAGTCCTAAAGGTGTAAATAACAGGTCGAAATCCTCTAAATCAGCAACTATGGTGCAATGTGAAGGAAAAAAATTGAAAGCTAAGAGCACCAATGACAAACAGACACCTAAACTTGATCAAACTTCGAATGAACAGCTAGATCCAGAGCTGTTAAACACAGTAATTTCTATTCCTGAGGAAGGCGCTGACCTAGTTGGAGTGTTAAATAAGATTGCTGATGGGATGAATAATATGTCATTGACAATGAACAAAATGCATCAGCAAATGAATGATAAAATTGAACAAGTTGTAAGCATGGTTGAACAGAAACTATCAACTAAATTTAGCCAACTGTTGGACAAACGGTTCAATGCCGAGCGACCCAAAATCAAGGAAGAAACAAGGAAGGCAGTCAAGGAAGTGAAGGATGAAATTGATAATGACCTGAAAGAGTTACAATCACAAATTAATGATATTGCTAATAGAACAGAGGAACTAACAAGTTATGATAATCGGTCATTGAATATATGTGTGCGAAATCATCCGCAAAGAGAGAATGAGGATGTTAAACAGTTAGTCTATGATCTAATACATGAAGGTCTAGGAATGCAAAATATTGAAATTAAGTCTGCAGAAAGGAAATCTAGAAGTGACAATAAACCAGGAGTTATTATATTTAAGTGTAGTGATAAGGAGGATCATGATCGTATACTGAAGGGAAAAAGCAAGTTGAAGGAGATTATGAAATATGAAAAGGTGTATCTCTGTGCTGATGAACCGGCAGAGGTGCGAATTAACAATAGCAATCTCAAATGTCTCATCTCCTCAATGGGATTGAAGGGTCTGAAATTTCGCGGATCACGGTTAGTAGAGGAATCTAACAAGGTCGATAGTGCTAACATACAAAATGATGAGAAGAATTCCAGGCAGTATCGGAATCGTGAAAGGATGAACAACCTCAGTCGAGGTGGTGGGAACAACGTAGGAAGTGGAAATGGCTCATATGATAGACATGGGGGCCGTGGGGATCATGGGAGGGGCTATGGTGGGAGAGACCATGGAGATCGACGGGGTGGGTATAGTGATCACACCGACGGATGGGGCGGTTATAGAGAATACAGTGATACACGGAGTGGTTATGACTACAGTGATAAACAGAGAGGATCCCGTGGAAATAGAGATAGACATGGGGGTCAAAGTGAATTCAAATATGAAAATCGGAGGGAAGGAAGGGATTATCAAAATAGACAGGGTGGTCAGCGCGAATATCGTGATAGAAGATCGGAAGAACACAGAGACAGACAAGAAGACAGAAGTTACAGACGCACAGATAGAGTTAATAGAAATGCTGTATATTAGGTTAAGTTAGGTCTTTGGAATGTGAATGGTTTTTGTGAAAATGTTTCCTCTGAGAATTATATTTTTAGACAAAGTTGTATTAATACAGAAAATTTAGATATTGTTGCTATTACTGAAACACATCTTAAGGGAAACTCTTGTTTGAATTTAGACGATTACATATTTTTTGGAAATAACAGAAAGAATTTACATGTCAATGCTAGATCTGGATCAGGTGGGGTTTGTTTTTTGGTTAAGAAGTTTCTAAGTGATATGTTTACTATTAAAATCTTAGATGACCAATATGAAGGTATATTATGGTTGTCATTTACAAGTAAGGTAACACATGAAACTTTTAGTGCTTGTAGCTGTTATTTGCCTCCAATGGGTTCATCACGATACATTAATGCACAGGACTTTTTTGATCATTTATTATGCAATGTTTATGAGTATCAAAAACTAGGCAAATTTGTAATTTTAGGCGACTTTAACTCACGCATCTCGGACATGCCTGACTTTATTGAAGGAGTAGACAATGTTCCAGAAAGGGAGGTTTTGGATTTTACTAAAAATACATATGGTGAAACCTTTTGTGAATTTTTGATAAACACCAACTGTTGTGTAATAAACGGTAGACAGAGTAAACAGAATGATTTTACGTGTATATCTACTAAGGGTTTGTCAGTAGTGGACTATATTATTGCTCCATATGAAGATCTACATATGTTCAGCGAATTTGAAGTTAAAAGAACATCTAGTATGTCTAGAGAAGCTATTGAGAGTAGATTTTTACCAGATCATTCATTGCTTACATGTCTATATACAATAAACAATGGTTTTGAATATAATAATACTGAGCAAAATGGTGCCTTACTTAAAAGGAAAATTGTAAAATATGATACTAGTAATTTACCTGAAGATTGTTTTAACAATGAGGAATTTTTAATGTCGGTAAATGAAAAATTGTATGTTTTTGAGTCGGACATTGAACACCAAAATATTGTTGATGATTTTTATGAGTCATTATGTACTAATATCAAAGGTGAAATGGATAGTAAATTGAATAAAAAGATTATACATGTAGTGTTTGGTGCAAGTAAAAAGCGTTATCGTACTCTAAAACCATGGTGGAATGACCAATTACAGTTGTTATGGAATAATATGTGTATTGCAGAAAAAAATTGGGTTAAGGAAAAAGGGTACAGAAAACCACTTTTAAAAAGTATTTTTGTGACTGAAAGGAAAATGTTTGATAAAATGGTTCAGCAGCAAAAACGTCTGTATTGGCAAAAACTACAAAATGATTTGATTTCTGACGCTGAAAACAATAGACCAGAGTTTTGGAGAAACATAGGTAGACTGGGTATAAGAGATAATAGAAAAGACCCTATACCATATGAAATTGAAGACGAAAATGGAAATATTTGCAAGGAGCCAAATAAGATTTTACACAAGTGGAAAACCGAGTTTTGCTCCTTGCTAAATGTTGATAATTGTATGAACAGTGATCATACATGTGATCATGATGATACAAATGTAATTGCAGATCCAAATGAAAATGTCTTTACTGTAACAGAAATAGGGAAAGCTATAATGGATGTAAGGAATTCGAGGGCTATGGGTTTTGATGAACTACCTGCAATTGTTTTTAAAAATGAAAATATTGCTTTTTATCTTCATAAGTTGTTTAACTTTTGTTTTAATACTGGTAAAATTCCTAAAGCCTGGGGCAAAAGTATAATAAACCCTATACCCAAGAGTTCTACAGGAAATCTTAGAGATCCTTTGTCATATAGAGGTATAGCCATTACACCAGTAGTTTATAAGATATACTGTTCCCTGTTGAATAGTAAGCTTACTGAGGTGGTTGAGTCAAATAATGTTTTATTTGAAGGACAAAATGGATTTAGAAAAGGTCGAAGTACCATAGACCATCTGTCATCATTAACTAACATTATTGATACTAGACGCAAAAAGAAGTTGTCTACCTTTTGTGCTTTCATCGACCTTAGAAAGGCTTACGATTCAATAAATCGAGATATACTGTGGGGTAAACTTAATCATGTAGTTGACAAAAAACTGTTTAATGCAATAAAGAGTCTTTATAGTAATGTTATGTGTACAGTTAAAGTTAATAATTTTTATACAGATTGGTTCCATGTCAAAACAGGTTTAAAACAAGGATGTGCTCTATCACCCATGTTATTTAATTTGTATATCAATGATCTAGCCACCAAAATTGATGTATTAGGAAAGGGTATTGATATTGATGGTGTTAATTGCTCAATTTTGTTATTTGCAGATGATATAGTCTTATTATCTGACAATGCGCTAAATCTGCAATGTCTGCTAGATGAGCTTAATAACTGGTGTGTTTCTAACTGTATGTGTATAAATGCCAGTAAATCAAATATAGTTCACTTTAGAAATCCATCAGTGAATAGATCTGGTTATGTGTTTAAATGTGGAAATGCACAAATTGAGTATGTCTCTCAATATAAATATCTTGGGCTTGTTTTGTCTGAGCATCTGGATTATGCTGTGACTGCAAAAGCTGTTGCCCAGGCGGCCAGCAGGGCCCTTGGACTACTTATCGCGAGAGCCAGATCAATTGGTGGATTCCCATATCAAGCATTTACAAAGTTGTTTGAATCTACAATAGCTCCAATTATCACATATGGTGCTAGCATTTGGGCACATGAAGAATTTAGTTGTATAAATGCAGTTCAACATAGAGCGGCACGTTACTTCTTAAATGTTGGAAAATATACACCAAATGCTGCCGTCAATGGTGATATTGGTTGGCAACCAATGATATGTAAAACCAAAAAAGCCATAATAAACCAGTGGTCTAGACTTGTAAATATGTCTGATAATAGACTGAATAAAAAGATTTTTGGGTGGGCACATAGAGTAAAAGGTAGAAGCTGTAAAAATTGGAACTTTAAAGTGGATGAAATGTTTAGAAAGTTTGATATGGTAGAACATTGTGATATAACACAGTATTCAAATAAAACAGTGATATGGCATAATCTTCTACAAAAGTTAAATGAACATTATGTTGAAAATTGGAGAAATGAAGTACATAGGATTAATTCCAATCGAGGAAATGGGAGAAATAAACTTAGATTTTATAAATGTTTTAAACAAACCTTCGAAGTCGAACCCTATTGTAAAACAGTATTAAATAGAACACATAGAGGTGCAATAGCCAAATTCAGAAGCGGTACAGCTCCAATCAATGTTGAGATCGGTAGATATAATAATGTACCATATGACCAGAGACATTGTATTTACTGCAAGAACATAGGTATTGTTAATGTTGTAGAAGATGAGAAGCACGTCCTACTTGAATGTCCGTTATATAGTGAAGTGCGAAATGAATTGTTGCGAAAAGCAGAAAACATATTTGAGGCATTCGATAGTTTAAATGATATTGAAAAGCTGAAATTACTACTTCACGAGGAAACAATTGTTAATTTAACTGCAAAGACCTGCCATATAATACTCAACAAAAGGCGCCAGTTTGTATCACACACTACTTCTTAATGTTTTTACAAATGTACATGTATATAGTCATTGTAGTATTTTAACTGTATTTTACTGCAAACATGTATTATTTTACTGTGATGTAATGACTATTGCAAATCAATAATGTTGGGCTATAAGATTAGCAATGGTTAAAGCTACTGTAACTTTGTAGATAGCTTGGTGAATTTTAATATATTATAATTTTTAATAGTCTCTAATAACTCTTCAGAGTGGTTACATACTGGATCACCATTGTATAATACTGTATATTTGTTTGTATGCCATGTATGTAATGGAGACTGAAATAAATAAATAATAATAATATTACCGTTGACTTCTGAGAGCACATGTTTTTAATAATTAGGGGCATGTTACGGGAAAAGGTGCATTCGTTAATAGTTTTGTCATCTTAGTAGGTTCTCATTTTTGTTTGTGGTGTCTGTTTTAAAATAGGTCATTTTATAAACCATGCTCTCTCTTCGTCCATTCCTCTTGGCTGTGTGAGGAGGCCGTGTCTTCTAAATGTGGCAATTCCTGATATGCGTAATTTACTCGTTTTTTTATTAAATTATTTAGAAAACGCAATGAATCTATCATGTTCAAAATATGTAGATGCTTTTTATTTACATCTTTTGGAAATTATCATGTTCTTTTAACCAGTTACCCAATACCATTCAATGTTGTAATTAGTGACGTCATTTTAAGGAAATTTGAGGTGAAGACACCTTTTTCACCTGACGTGTCCCGTTTTAAATGTATTTATTGCAGAGAATAAATACGGTTCCAATATTCATTATAAATCTTTGAAGATGACGAAACACAAACTCTTGTGACACATCATATTAAATTTGGACTTTTTGACATTGCTGTAAATGTGGACTCTGCTGAATTACGGATTCACATGCAAATACTTCGACTTAGCGCATTGCATTCGTGTCATCGTATATTTGTTACATGCGTTTCATGTCAAATGAGGCAAGTATTCCTAACTTTTGCTTTCTAACTTACTGAACTACTTACTTACTTACAGAGGAGGTTGTGAATTCTGCATGTGGCTTTGATAGACATGTTTCACTTTTAATAATTCAGCTTAGGAAATCTAAAATGAGCAAAAATAGTTCTTTAAACTGTCTTTGGTAAGATTCAATATTTCGCCGTTTGTTGAAAATACGAAGTTGAAAGTTTATACCTTTAAAAGAAATATATGCTCCCAATCCTTTATCAAAAGATTTTTTGTCTCCGGTTACAGGGTTCACTATAACATTTGTGGTCTCAAGCGTTATGTCCCCTTGCTTTACTTGAATAATGACCCCTAGGTTTGATAACACCGCAACTCCTGTTATTCCTTGAGCCGCTAAGCTCTGTCCATACTCTATTTGTAACATAAGTTCTTCACTTTGCTGAAAAGCATGTACAAATTCTTCTGCTAAGCTAGCAACCCATTTCTTGTTGAGATAAAACCAATGTGCATTTATACTTTTCATTTCAGTTTTGATACTGTCGGTCAGTTTTGCAACTTCAGATGCCGTTCCGTGGATGCAGACTTTTCCAGTTAAATTGCCTGTGTTATCTTTTAGACATTCTACCTTATTATCGTATATTTTGGAATTTTGTAAAAATTGTGCAACTTCTATCGATACATGAATATTCTCTTGTTCCTTTTTATATTGTTGCATGTATTTCGCGATTTCCCTTTGCGCATCTTCAACCGCTATCAAAGTACCAAAAACCTTTACAGCGTTTTTGTCTTCGATGATTACTAAAGGTCCACAGTCTTTGACGACTTTCTTTTTGCATACCTCCCAGGGATGTCCCTTTAGTGTCTTACGTTCATTGCCTTCAATATTGTAACATTTTAACTTTCCTTCAATGATCTGTTTTATCTGACGTTTCTTTTGCTCTATATCAACATCGCTGATAGCATAAACATGAACTTTAATTTGGTTTCCAGACACAATGAAGTCCGGATTGATACAAAGTCTCTTGAAATTCTTCGCAACAGCTTCTTTCCCTTCAACGGTATTAAGAAATTTCTCGCACTCTCCATTTACTGGAAATGAAATGGTTCGTATGCCAGTAGCCAATCGCAAGACTTCTGTTTCTGCTTTATCAACTTCATCTTCAGGACCTTTGAAAGACACGATACCCGTGTCTCGGTTCACTTTCATTGCGATATTTGGACATTTTGAACGTATCTTATCTAGCATTCTTTCAGCATCTAAAACTGTGTAGTACTTACTGTCAATTTGTACAATCCGAGAAATTTCTTTCGTCATATTCAAAAATCTTCGAATACTGTCAGCTTCTTTGTCAATAACTTTAGCATTTGATGCCACCAGAAGAAGCGTACATGTTTCTTCGTTATTTTCATAATAGAACTGCCTTCCTTCAGAATTGTTTTGCAGAAAATCAAGAGCCTTTTCCCATTGTTCATCTTGGATTTTCAGTTCCTTTTTGTGAAGGTGATTATCAAAATAAAGTTGAACCTCTTTCTGGCAAACGTATTTCCATGTTAACAGTTGTTTCAAATCTGAATCTTCAATAAGACAACCGAATGTTACTGAATCTTCTGCCATCTCTCCCTCTTCATCATCATCATGATCATCGTCATCATCATCCAGCAGAATATCCACTGGTTTCTTTGTCTTAGAAAACTTTACTTTGACGTTTACTTTGTTTGTGATTGCTCGAACAAAGTTTTCTTTTTCCTTCTCGTTTTTAAGAATAAAACTGGAAACAAAATTATGTGTTTTTTACTGTTTTATTGAAGTCATTTAGAGCTTAAAACAAGTATTATTATATAAATCTATAGGATGAATAATGATAAGCTGAGACCGCAAAGCGGTCTTAAAACAGAAGCTTATCATGAATGACTCCATTGACTGTTTTCTTTACGTCTTTGTAAACCCACAACGACTTACAGACTAACACGTTTAATTTTCATATGACACCGTTCAAACAAATTTCTCATCTAGGTGAGTTCGCTGTGTTTTCTAAATGTGTAGCTTTCTCTTCTCTAATAAGCGTAAGTTCAGAAAGTTTTCATATAGACAATCAGCTGCTTGAGAGTGAGACTTATTTTTAAATCAGTTAATGATCAAGGTGACAATATACGCACAAAAGTGTAACATAGAAGCTTATGACCTAGACATTAAGCCAAATTTTAAATATCTATCAAGAAAAGTTACCAATCGGATTTCCAAGATATTTATTTTTAGATCCACGCGAGGGTGACATGATGCTGTCGCATATGTGACAGTACCGATTATCTCCCTGTGACGTCACATTACGCTATATAGTAAACTAATCACGTGAGGTGTAATAATAGAAGTTGTCAATCTATAGTCACTGGACAGGTTTGATCCGGTCGAAGAATAATAACAACTGACCATTATTAAAGTTTTTACTGACAAAATGGAGACGATAAACAAGACGACCCTAACTAACCATATGCACACACGAAGAAAAAGCAGACATCAGTTATCACTGTTACCTGAGTTTAGTTCTATCCACTATGACAGTCAGTGGAGATTTGTCATAATTTGGTAATTCACCTTTGTTGATCGCTAGTCCTAACTCCTTATACCATGGCAGTACTATGGTCTTGATCTCCTTATTACCAGTCTTTATTCTGTGGACTTTTGACATCCATAGTCTTCTTGGGGCTAGATGTAAACATGTTTACTGGTTATAAAAAAATAATGTCACAGTGGTGATCTGGAACAAAGTCTTCTTGCGGCTAGATGTAAAACATTAACTGGTTGCGTTAAATTAATGTGGTGGTCTGGAACCAAGTCTTCTTGCGGCTTGATGTAAAACATTAACTGGTTAAGGTAAATTAATGTGACGGTCAAGATCCAAGTATGTTTGTGGTAATTTAATAACTTGCGGCTATATGTAAAACATATTAACGGGTTGTGTTAAATTAATGTGGTGATCTGGAACCAAGTCTTCTTGCGGCTAGATGTAAAACATAACTGGTAAAGGTAATTTAATGTGACGGTCAAGAACCAAGTATGTTTGTGGTTATTTAATAAATTGCGGCTATATGTAAAACATATTAACTGGTTATGTTAAATTAATGTGGTGATCTGGAACCAAGTCTTCTTGTGCCTAGATGTAAACATTAACTGGTTAAGGTACAATAATATGACGGTCTAGAACCAAGTTTATTTTATGCTTTTCAGTGAAATATAGAATTTTCCCGGTGAAATAAAAGTGGTATTTCACTGTTTTCAAACAGTGGAATATCATTTTTATTTTCACTGTTTTTTGACGTTGGTACCCAAACGCACACAACAGTCCGAATGAGAACGTTTAGAAATCGGACTCAAGTTTAGTCATATGACGTCATGACGTCACGTCGAAGACAAACGTTTTTGGCGCCATTTCATGCAATGTTTCTGTCTATTTCACACAAATTATGCACTAAAAGCATAAAATAAAAAGAAAATTTGTTTTTACCAGTGTAAGATAGAAATATATTCACTCGTGAACTCCGGAATTATGTATTTTCACTCGTGGCTTCGCCACTCGTGAAAATACCAATTCCGGAGCTCACTCGGTGAAATATATTTCTATCTTACACTGGTAAAAACAAATATCCTCTATATCTTTGTGACAATTTAATAACTTGCGGTTATATGTAAAACATAAACTGTTTTAAGATCAAGCTATTTGATGGTATAGATCTTAGTATTTTTGCGGTCGTTTCATTTTTTTGCGGCTAGAAGTAAAACATTAACAGGTTATGATCAGGCAATGTGATGGTCTAGAACCTAGTATTTTTGCGGTCGTTTCATTTTTTTGCGGCTAGAAGTAAAACATTAACAGGTTATGATCAGGCAATGTGATGGTCTAGAACCTAGTATTTTTGCGGTCGTTTCATTTTTTTGCGGCTAGAAGTAAAACATTAACAGGTTATGATCAGGCAATGTGATGGTCTAGAACCTAGTATTTTTGCGGTCGTTTCATTTTTTTGCGGCTAGAAGTAAAACATTAACAGGTTATGATCAGGCAATGTGATGGTCTAGAACCTAGTATTTTTGCGGTCGTTTCATTTTTTTGCGGCTAGAAGTAAAACATTAACAGGTTATGATCAGGCAATGTGATGGTCTAGAACCTAGTATTTTTGCGGTCGTTTCATTTTTTTGCGGCTAGAAGTAAAACATTAACAGGTTATGATCAGGCAATGTGATGGTCTAGAACCTAGTATTTTTGCGGTCGTTTCATTTTTTTGCGGCTAGAAGTAAAACATTAACAGGTTATGATCAGGCAATGTGATGGTCTAGAACCTAGTATTTTTGCGGTCGTTTCATTTTTTTGCGGCTAGAAGTAAAACATTAACAGGTTATGATCAGGCAATGTGATGGTCTAGAACCTAGTATTTTTGCGGTCGTTTCATTTTTTTGCGGCTAGAAGTAAAACATTAACAGGTTATGATCAGGCAATGTGATGGTCTAGAACCTAGTATTTTTGCGGTCGTTTCATTTTTTTGCGGCTAGAAGTAAAACATTAACAGGTTATGATCAGGCAATGTGATGGTCTAGAACCTAGTATTTTTGCGGTCGTTTCATTTTTTTGCGGCTAGAAGTAAAACATTAACAGGTTATGATCAGGCAATGTGATGGTCTAGAACCTAGTATTTTTGCGGTCATTAAATGCTTCTTGTGGCTAGATATAAAATATAAAATGGTTAAGCAATGTTAAAGTCTAGAACCTAATAATTTTGCGGTTATTTTGGTGTCAACTTTCTCAGTGTTTGGTGAAAGACGAACATTATTTTTTGAAGATAATTCTACATGTTAAATAGTTTGAAAAATAAATCATTGATTAATTGAAAACGAAATACACTTTTGTGTTTAAAGAGTTGTATAAACCAGAGGCTAGTCGGCGTGGTCAGTTGTTAGCATTCTGTGCGATACAGAGATTAACGATGGGTGTTCGAAAAGTAATGCAAATGCAGGTATATTGCAGAACATATATCGATTTTCAATCAACCTCCCCCCTCCCCCACCCACCTCAAAAAAAGAAGAAAACATATTGTACATCATCGTTTCTTATTTCTGATTACTTTGTAGAAATTGTGATTTCCAGTGAGAAAAAAAATAATTTGTGTTGCATTATAACAATTTAACTATTAAAAAATCAGTTCATAAAACTTGAAAGACGGTGTCTTAGTAAGTCCAAAAGGGAAACACTTTACCGATTCAGAGATTTTAAGATTAATATTTTTAATAGAATCTCACAGTTTATACATGGATAATCGCGTAGTTAACTTTTACATACACTGGGAAATTTTCCTTGATCTATATTTACCCACAAGTGTTGTAACGAGCCTCTGTCATTTCTCATTATTTATACTTACCCCCTCTGTTTAGGACTGTGTTTTCCAAAGACAGAATAGCAAATAAAATAGATTTTAAAATCAAATGGCCAATAACTTATGTTACATTATAACAATTTAACTAGTGAAATTATCAGTTAAAAAAACTTCAAAGACAGTGCCTAAGCAAGTCCAAAAGGGAAAAACTTTTTTAATTAAGAGTTAAGATTAATATTTTAATATAATCTCACAATTTATACATGGGTAGTTATCTTTAACATACACTTGGCATTTATAAAATTTCTTGGTCTTTATTTACCTACACGTGGTGAAACGAACCTCTGTCATTTCTCATTATTTATACTTACCCCCTCTGTTTAGGACTGTGTTTTCCAAAGACAGAATAGCGGATCAAATAGGTTTTATAATCAAATGGACGATAACGAACGTCCTCACTTTATGATGTTTTCAAAATGTATTAGCATTGATGTTTACTTTTCTTTATTATTATCTGAACCATGACACAGATATTTGCATTAGTTGAAAGCTAGGTTAATATTCTCTAGTATACCCTGAAAGTTTTATAAAACCAGCAAGTTTTGACTTAGTTAAATGAAATTTTCAGGTTTTCAGAAAAAAGGTTTTGCTGACAGCAAACACTCATACAAAGTGTTTACAACCATCAATATATGAGTCCTGGAGTTACTTTTGAAGTACGAGGGATGATCCAAAATAACGTAGACTTTTGTTATTGCATCTTAATTTGAAACACTTTCATAATAAATAATATACTAAATTCAACCAGAACACAAACGTTAAAAACTGAGCTAAAATATTCATATATTTAATCGATTTCAAAAGCGCGGCGCATATTTGAATAACGATGGTAACGCGCAGGCGTCGCACGCCGTTGCCATTGTGCTTTATAAAGCAAATACCTGTTAATATAAACAAAACTACTACTGGTAAAAGAGCCAAACTTCCCAACATCAAAGCGCGGTAAACGAATGATGTCATGCCAAAATTTTACGTCATTCGGACTTTGCGTTTTAAAAACAGTCAATATTTAAGAGAGCTATCACCAACGTGAAAACGTCAAAAATGTCGTCGTCAGATCGCCAGGAAATACGCGCTTTTAAAAAAAAATCCGCAATGATCTTTGAAAATCACCTCCTGAAAAGCTAAAATAATTTAGCAGACGCAAACAAAAACTTCCGTAAGCCGAGCTGTCGTTTTTAAGTAGTAAAGTGAGGTTTTTACGGTCAGGATAGCCATTACAAAGGCCTGGGGTAAGGGGAAAAAAGAAAAAATATCGGCGTTACGGCAGTGACGTCAATCCGAGAGGCAATTGAAGCGGACAAAAGTTCAACTATTGTGGCGCTTTTCGAGATATTCTTGACTGGATGAGGTAGCGTGCAACGGATATTGCCGAACAAATTACATATTTAAATATATGTTTATAATAATTAACAAATTTGTTTTTCAAAAAATGTTTTGTTTAGTTTTTGAATCATTAAGAAGTCATAAATTATCAATTACGGAAATAAGCTATTTATTTTAATTACACTTGAGTAAACAACTAGAGAGACTGTGTCCACAATCCAAAGACTTGTTATATTATAACAAATACAAATTTGTGATGAATTATTTTTACAGGTAAACGCCCGTGGCTAAAGAATCGCAATACTGTGTGTATTGCATTCCCGGTCGTTTCTTCGGCGGTTCGAGCGGGAAGAGACCAATTTCTTAATCGCATCATAACAACTTGCGAGGCTTTGACCAGCAATTAAACACAGTTATGTTTGATAAATGGGTTCCCCGGCATTGCATTCCAATTACGTGGGTCTATTTAAAATAACTTTGAATATACGCCGCTTCGCTAACTCTGCGCCCGTGAATTAACGTCGTTGACGTTGAGAGATCTAATTTGACGTGCGCCGCATAGCGCTTAGTGTATGAATTTAATTGTTCATAGATTTTTAACGTAATGTTGTATTTTGCTGATATTTTGTAAAAATATGCTTGACATATTCCGATTAAAGCTTGTGTAATTTTATTTGTGATATTTTGAATAATATAAAAACTATAACAAAAGTCTACGTTATTTTGGATCATCCCTCGTACTTCTGGAACACGCTTGTTTATTTGCTCAATAATCTCTGTACTAAATAGGTACCAGTTATTTTTGGTAAAAGAGCTTCAGCATTTGTTTGTGGGATTTAACTGCTTTTAAATGCTTAAATCTCTGGTAGTTAAATGCTTTTATATAATAGGTGATGAAATGAATTATGCATTGAACAACCACACTGATTATAAACAAAAGTGAGAAACAGAGGAACAGTATAAACGGGAATGGTGGAAGGGGGAAGTTAAATATTTCTAGGATTCACCAACATCACATTTACCCAAACATATTCTTATATGAACAAATACCTACAGGTTGTCTCAGCAAATAACCCCAACCTTATATATACATGTATTCATTTTCTTTTCATCTTCTAGAATTCTGTCACAAAAGCCTGTCGAGAGCTTGTCACTGCTTAAAAGCTCTTAACAATTTTATATTTTTTGCAACTCAAATATAAGTATACTAATATTTAAACGATTTTTAAACTAAAATACAAAGATTTTAATTCAAAACTGTCTAGTTTTAAAACGAAATAGTATAATATACTCAACAAAAATAGAAACCTGACACTTTATATTTGGTGTATTTTCCTGGAATCAGATTTAAAGCTAATTGAATTGTGGTATGTAATAAAAATTGTGCATGTTTTGAACTTAATTATGCATTTTGATATTTTTGGTGCATGAAACAAGGGATTCAATGGTTATTTTCTTTTGGATGGTGCAAAAATATATA